>AWOL01S0030242.1:0-16093 GCA_000715115.1 Nicotiana otophora
TTGTTTGATGTTATTTGAGGCCTCGACTAAGTTTGTATCATATTTTAGGACTTGTTGGTGTATGTGTTTGAGGTCCCAGGGGCCTCGGGTGGAGTTCGGATGGTTAACGGATCGAAGTTTGGAATTGAATGATTGATGAAGTGCACCAGGTCTGGTGAGATCGTACCTGCGATGGAATTGGTCGCAGGTGTGTTACCACAGAAGCGGCGCGAGGAGCGCATAAGTGTTACCCACCTATGAAGCCTTTGAATAATGATATGCTATTTCGAGAGATCATCTGGACATGGCATGATGTCTTAGGGCTATGAGGATGATGCCCTTAGACTATTGTGCCTTAGGACAACGTGGCGATATTTCAGCCTATGAAATGCAAAGATGCGGCGATATTGATCGTTGGATAGAGGAAACAGGTAATGCTTAATTATATGCGAGAACGAAACGAGGCAAGGCTTAGTCTTGTATGGAATGAGGGCAGTGCTTAGCCCGATGCAAAAAGTGGAGACAATGCTTTATCTCATGAAAGGAAAGGCAATGCTTAGCCTTGTGCAATAATGGAGGCAATTCTTAGCCTCTTACTATGGTGAGGGTAATGTTTAACACTATGCAAGGAGCAGAGACAATGCTTAGTCTCATGTAGGAATGGCAATGCTTAGCATTATGCAATAATTGAGGAAGTGCTTAGCCTCATACCGAGAATGTAGACGGTTCTTAGTCTCATGCAATAAAGGCGGTGCTTGGCCTTATGCAACAACAGAGGAAAAGCATAGCCTCATGCAAGGAATGGAGACGGTGCTTAGTCTCATGCAAGGAAAGGCAATGTTTAGCCTTATGCGGTGAGGAGGGTAGTGCTTAGACCTATGCAACAATGAGCAATTATTAAATTAGAAAGGGAAAAGTATTTATTAGCTTGATGCATATACGTTTGGATACTTTTGTCGGTGTGAAGATAGTGATCTTGTTGTGTGTATATATTTGTAGATGTTCCTGTTATATCCATTGTGCCTATATCCAAAGGAAAATTAAGGGTTCGAAGGGGGGAAGGTTGGTTCGTGCTCTCGATTCCTTTCTTTGCATTTGCTCGTGTCTTGCGGTCCTGTTTAAGTCACCCCGTGTACCATCTGGCTACTATATAATAAAATTAAATTTCGAAAAACATGCATTTATAATAAATTGTTTATATAAAATGTAGTTGTTTGAAATGTGTGATAATGCGTGAGAGCAAATAATTTTATCGAATTGATGACTGTGACACACTTTTGAAACCTTGCAACCTCCTTAACTCGGGTACATTTCTTGGTGATTCTAAATACGACGAGATAGGAAAAACTCGAGATCTTGCCCCCGTTTCTGACCAGATATTGAATGAAGAATTTATTATGATGTGACTGAACCTACAAGGCTGCCTATGTATCCCCTGTTAAACAGGAATCAGGTTAAGAGAAGTTCAGGTTACTTTAAATAGAAAGTGCAAACATAGTCTTAAACATAGGATCTCTTGACTGCGTTCGAATAGATAGGTTTTGGCCAAATCTCTCCATCCATCTCTGCAAGTATAAGTGCTCCTCCTGTTAGTACTCGGTGGACCATGTAAGGGCCTTGCCAATTGGGTGAGAATTTCTCTTTTTCTTCATCCCGATGCGGGAAGATTCATTTCAACACTAATTGTCCCGGTGTGAATTGCCTCGCCCTAATCTTTTTATTAAATGCTCTTGCCATTCTATTCTGGTAAAGTTGACCATGACACATTGCGTTCATTATTTTACCATCAATGAGAGCTAGTTGTTCATACTGGTTTCATACTCATTCCGCTTTGCTAAGCTTGGCTTCTTGTATGATTCTTAAGGAAGGAATCTCCACTTAGGCAGGGATAACGACTTCGGTACCATAAACCAGTAAGTAGGGAGTTGCCAACGTTGAAATGCAAACGGTAGTGCGATAGTTGAGCAAAGCAAATGGTATCTTTTCTTTCCATTGCTTGTAGTTGTCCACCATTTTCCTTAATATCTTCTCGATGCTCTTATTGACGGCCTCTACGGCTCCATTCATTTGCGGCATATATGCTGTAAAGTTTCGATGCTTGATCTTGAATGTTTCACACATAGCTTTCATCAAGTCACTGTTGAGATTTGCGGCATTGCCTGTGATGATTCACTCAGGTAGTCCAAATCGACAGATAATGCGATCCTGGAAATAATGCGCTACAACCTTTTTAGTCACAACTTTATAGGACGCGACTTTAATCCATTTTGTAAAGTATTCTATTGACACCAAAATGAACCAATGTCCATTGGAAGCAGCGGGTTCAATTGGTCCGGTGACATACATGCCCCAAGCGGAGAAAGGCCAAGGTGAACTAGTTTCATTGAGTTCGTTGGGCGGTACTCATATCACGGCCATCCAGAAATACTCTGCTCTTCATATCTTCTTGGCCAAAATGAAACCGTTCATGTGAAGTCCGCAAGTTCCGACATGTATTTCTTCAAGCAATATAGATGCCTCCTTGGTCTCGACACATCGCAGTAATCCCAAATCTGAAATCCTTCTATACAAAATTTTTCAGCTTTAAAAGAAATGATTGGCCAATCATCGTAGCGTGCACTTCTGAGTGTGTGTAGCATTCTCTGGATATTCTCCCTTTTCCATGTACGGATTTCCGTCAAATGCTTCTTTAACATGAGTACAATAAGTTGGCCGCTTATGAATTCCTATTGGGATAGGATCGTTGAAATTCTTGTCTGGATGTTGTATCATGGAAGACAAGGTGGCTAATGTGTCTGCAAAATCATTCTAATTCCTTGGAACATGCTTGTATTTCTATCTTCGTGAATCTCTTGATCATCTATTGTACACAATGCAAGTATAGCAATATTTTGGTATTCTTAGTAGCCCATTCTCCTAGAACCTAGTTCACCAATAGAGCTAAATCTCCAATTACCAGCAATTCCTGAATATTCATGTCGACGGCCAACCTGAGTCACGAGATGTAAGCCTCGCATTCTGCCATATTATTGGTGCACAAGAACCTGAGTTTTGCAGATATTGGGTAATGTTGACCGGTTTTTGTGATACTAAGATAGCTCTGATGCCCACTCTCTTGAAGTTTGCTACTTCGTTGAAGAACATCCTCCAACCGTCGTATGCTTCAGTAATATCTTCTCCTACAAATGATACCTCTTCGTCGAGAAAATACGTCTTTAGTGGTTCGTATTCTCCGTCTACGGGATCGTTTGCCAAGTGATCAGCCAATGCTTTCCCTTTGACTGCCTTCTGAGTTACATATATGATGTCGAACTCACTCAAAAATATCTGCCACTTTGCTATCTTATCCGTAGGCATGGGTTTCTTAAAGATGCATTTTAGCAGATCTATCCTTGATATGAGATATTTAGTGTACGCATAGAAATAATGTTTCAACTTCTAGGCTATCCATGTCAAAGCATAATAGGTCATTCTAACAAAGAGTACCGGGCTTCGTAACGCATGAACTTCTTGCTCAGATAATATATCGCATGCTCCTTCCTTCCAATTTCATCATGTTGTCCTAGAACGTAACCAGAGGCCCCATCCAACACAGGCAGATAAAGCAACAGAGGTTTTCCTGGTTCTGGTGGGAAAACATGGGCGGTTTAGATAAATACACCGTGATTTTGTCGAAGGCTTTCTAGCATTCTTCCGTCTAGTTTGTTGTGGCATCTTTGCTTAGCATTTTTAAGATTGGCTCACATATCACCATTGATTGTGCTACAAAACAACTGATATAATTGAGGCACCCTAGATAACTCATCACATCTTTCTTATTATTTGGTGGTGGCAAGTCGTAGATAACTTTGATGTTTTACGGGTGTAGCTCAATACCTTGGTGGCTGACTATAAAACCTAACAATTTTCTAGCGGGGACTCTGAAGGCACATTTTGTAGGGTTCAACTTCAAGTTGTATTTTAGAAGCCGATCGAAAATATTCTTCAGGTCTGCTATGTGATCCGAACTCTTTTTAGATTTGATGATAACATCATCCACGCACACTTCTATTTCTTTATGTATCATGTCGTGGAAGATAGTCGTCATGGACCTCATGTAGGTGGCCCTAGCATTTTTTAAAACAAACAACATCATTTTGTAATAATATATTCCCCATGGTGTGATAAAGGCGGTCTTTTCGGCACTCTTTATCCATCCAAATCTGATGGTATCATGCGAAGCAATCCACAAAGGATTGGAGTACATGCTTGGCACATTCCTTAGGACTTGCTCTATTCAGATCTCTGTAATCGACACATACTCTAACTTTCCCATCTTTATTTGGAACCAACGCAATGTTGGCTAATGAGGTTGGGTATTCGACCACTCGGAGAACCTTGGATTTGATTTTCTTGGTGAGCTCCTCTTTTATGTTCAAGCTCATTTTGGTTTGAACTTTCTGAGCTTCTAAAAAGAATGTAGAAAGATAATAATAAATACGAAAAGCAGTAATGCATTAATAAAATTTTAAAATGTCAACAAGTACGACTAGATGGATTGAGTAATTATTTCAAAACAAAATACTAAAAAGTTCTTAAATGCTCAAAACAATTTGAAAATAAGTCATGCTAATTTGCCAGGCTACCCAGGAACGGGGCGAGCCAGGGATGGTGCAACGGTCCAATTCTTGAGAACAACTCCCTCTTCCGTTGTCTGAATGGCAAGGTCTTCCTCCTCCTCCTCCTCCTTAATAATTGCATTGCAGCCCAGCTCTTCTTATCCTAGAAATAGCTTCCTCATGGCAGCCAAAATCTTATATTCCTCAGATCCCCACATTATATCAGCCTGATAGAATGTATGGTACAGAGGTAGTATGGGTTGTTCCAGCAAATGATAAGGGGCGTGCCATGGCGGTGTACAATCTTGATGTTCTTGCACGGTATATTCATACCCGAGTCCAAAGGTCGTGCCATGATAATGTGGTTGTATGGGTTTGGTGATCCCCTGAAGCTTTTTACCAAGACCCTTGCCTGGTTCATATCCTGTCCACAGTAATATACAATATGATTTCTATGTTGATTCCCCACCATCTATCCTTTTCAATTGCATTAACCTATTCAATGCGATGATATGTTTCTCTGCCCAACTTCCTCATGTTTTTGATGACTGGAACGGTCTAATTTACATAGATGGGGTTGCTTCCATCTCCGTGAAGGATCACCTCCTGATGATTCCACTCAAACTTCACAGCGTGGTGCAGAGTAGAAGCCACAACCCCAACTGCATGTATCCATGGTCGTTCCAACAATAGGTTCTAAGTAACCGATATATCTAGCACTTTGAACTTAACATCAAACCAAGCCGGACCCATTTGTAGATCAAGATTGATTTCTTCGATAGTGGCTCTCTGATATCCATCAAATGCCTTCGCATTCATGCTTCCTATTCATATCTCGTGCATGCCCTTACCTAATCTTTTTAGGGTGGTCAATGGACATATATTCAGACTAGAACCTCCATCTATCAGGACCCTGGCGATGAATTTGTCATTGAATTGCACTGTGATGTGCAACGTCTTGTTGTGACTCAACCCTTCTGGCGGTAACTCATCTTTGTGGAAAGTAATTTTGTGACTCTCCAGTACATGTCCGACCATGTTACCCATCTCTCCACTAGTAATGCCAGCGGGTACATAAGCTTCACTCAACACTTTCATCAAGGAATTCTTGTGTGCGTTTGCGTTTTGCAACATTGATAAGATAGATATCTAAGCAGGAGTTTTGTTCAAGTGGTCAACAAGGGAGTATTCCCTTTATTGTATCATCCTCCAAAGGTCATAATTGCCAGTCTCAACAATAGGCTACTTAGGTGCAGCTTTGTATCACATGAATAAAGCCAATCCATCCCCATTATCACATCAAAATTGACCATGCAACGTGACAACACAATCCTTATAAACCCTCACGACCAAAATAGACTCACCCACCGGAGTAGATATAGAGAACGGCTCATAAAGTTGTTCTGGTTCTATCCCAAATTCCAAAGCAATATAAGGTGTGACATATGACAAAGTGGAACCGGGATCAATAAGAGCATATACATCATGAGATTCGACATTTAATAGACCTGTGACAACATATGGAGAACCCTCCTAATTCTGGCGACCCCTCATGGCATAGAAACGGTCGGATCCTCCCGAACTCTGTGCTCCACCCCACAACCCCACGAGATGGCATCAAACTAGTAAGATGTTATAGGGGCTACCATTACAGTGAAGGGTGTAGCTACCTCAACTTCAAATGGTGTCTGGGAATGTACTACAACGCGTGAGGGTGACCGGAGATGTTTTAGGAGTGTCTCCCTCTGAATAGTCCGCTCTGCCTACTCGTCAGTCTGCGGGTGAAAGGTTGTACTAAGATTCACTTGAGTGCCTAAACCTTGCTGAAATTGCTTCCAAAACTTAGCAGTGGATTGTGTTCCCCGATCAGAAATGATGGCAACTGGGGTGCCATGCAACCTGATTATTTCTTTGATATACAACTGAGCATACTACTCCGCTGCGTCGGTAGACTTAACCGTCAAAAAGTGTGCTGACTTCGTGAGTCGATCCACAATCACCCAAATTGAGTCAAACTTGCGCGGGTGCGCGGTTATCCTCCCACAAAGCCTATATTAATCATTTCCCACTTCCACATTGGAATTTCTATGTTTTCTGCCAACCCACGGGGCCTTTGCTATTCGACTTTCACTTGCTGACAATTTGTACACTTCGCCACAAAATTCCTCTTCATATCATTCCACCAATAGCTTCAGTCATAATACTTTCACGGAGACCATCCACATTTGGAACACATAGTCGCCCTTGGTACCTTAGTGTACCATCATCCATGCCAAGAGAAAATACCATAGTCTTATGTTTATGAATTTCCTCTTTCAATTGCACCAACAATTGATCGTTGTATTGCTTCTCTTTAACATCCACAACAAGCTATGATTCAACCCTATTCTGCACAATTATCCCTCCTTAACTAGAGTCCGTAAGACAAACACCGGTGTCAATATACCACAAATACATCTATACCCTCTGGTAGAGTCAACACCGGTGTCGTAGTCAATCTTGCTTTCAACTCCTGCAAACTTTTTTCACAAGCATCTGGCCATTCGAACTTAATTGCCTTCTGCGTCAATTTAGTCAATGGGGAGGCAAAAGTAGAAAAAGCCTCCACAAACTTTCTGTAATATCCAACTAAGCCTAAGAAATTGTGAATCTCTGCTGGAGATGTAGGCCTCGGCCAATTCTTCACAGCTGAAATTTTCTGAGGATCAATCTCAATTCATTTATTAAAGATTACATGACCCAAGAATAATACTAATTCAAGGCAAAATTCACACTTTGAAAACTTTGCATAGAACTACCATGAGATAATCGGCATGGTCTTCTCGACTTCGTGAATATACAAGATCCATGAAGGCTTCTGGGGCATTTGTTAGCCCAAAAGGCATTACTAGAAACTCAAAATGCCCATACCGGGTCCTAAAAGCTATTTTTGGAATATACCGCTCCCTGATCTTCAATTGGTGATACCCGGATCCTAAATCAATTTTGGAGAAGTAACTGGCACCTTGCAATTGATCAAACAAGTCATCTATCCTTGGCAGTGGGTACTTATTCTTGATTGTGACCTTGTTAAGCTGCCGATAGTCAATACACATTCTCAATGATCCATCTTTCTTTCTTACAAAAAGGACTGGTGCGCCCCAAGGTGACACACTTGGACAAATAAAACCCTTTCTAATAAGTCTCTCAATTGTTCCTTTAGTTCCTTCAATTCTGACGGTGCCATTCTGTAGGGTGGAATAGATTTAGGATGCGTGTCTAGCATCACATCAATCCCAAAATAAATTTCCCTATCTGGTGGGATCCTAGGGAGTTCATCCGGAAAGGCTCCCGAAAATTCATTCACATCAGGCACGGACTCAAGTGTTGGTGCCTTAGCATATGTGTCCGTAACTCGGACCAAATGGTAAATACACCCCTTTTTAATCATTTTTGTGGCCTTAAGATAAGAAATAAACCTACCCTTTGGCACTACATCATCACCCTTCAACTCAGTAACTGGCTCATTTGGAAAGTCGAACCTAACAGTTCTGGTTCAACAATCAAGTTTGGAAAAACATGAATAAAGCCAATCCATCCCCATTGTCACATCAAAATCGACAATTTTCAACTCAATAAGATCGGCCATGGTGTCCCGACTATGCAACATGACAACACAATCCTTATAAACCCGTGCGACCAAACTAGTCTCACCAACCGGAGTAGATACAGAGAACGGCTCATAAAGCTGTTCGGGTTCTATCCCAAATTCCATAGAAATATAAAGTGTGACATATGATAAAGTGGAACCGGGAGAAATAAGAGCATATACATCATGAGATTCGACAGTCAATAGGCCTGTGACAACATCTGGAGAAGCCTCCTAATTCTGGCGACCCTTCATGGCATAGAAACGGCCGGATCCTCTCGAACTCTATGCTCCACCCCTAGCTGTACCACGCCCTATGGGTGTTGGAGTGCCTTGAGCTGGAGGGGGTGTTGCGGATATAGTATCTATAGAATTGGCTGGCTGTGCCATGCCCACACCCGCACCCTGGCAGGACGAACGACAATCCCTCTGAATGTGATCCCTCAATACGCATTCGTAGCATATTGGCAAGTCCATGTAGCATATTCCGAGGTGCATCCTTCCACACATAGTACATTGGGGCCTCCCATGCTGCTGGAATCTACAACCATGATGACTCTGCTGATATGAGTTGTTGTTGCCCTGATTGGGCCTGAAATGGCTCCAATGCTCCTGCTGACTGGGCCCTGATGGCGGTGCACTAGCCGAAGCCTAATCAAAGAACTGGGATTGCCCTGACGACCCTCCCCTGCATGTTGACTTGCCACCACCAGAAGAACCACAAACGTTACCCGCGGAATGGGCCTTATTACTACCCTCTCGCTCCATTATGTTCCTTAATTTGCGGGTCTCTGTGTCTTAAGCGAATGCCACCATCTTTCCATAGTTCATATGAAAATTCAAGGTAGCTGTAGAAGCCTCATTAATTACCAAGGGACTAAGTCCCTGCACAAAGCGGCGCACTCTAGCCTCCACAGTGGGCAACATGTAAATAACATACTTAGACAGGTACGCGAACCTCATATGGTAATCCTACAAACTTAGGCTACCTTGTTGCAGGTTCTCAAACTCAGCAGCACGGGCTACCTTAGTCTCGGTAGGCAAGAAATGATCAATGAAGGCATCGGCAAACTCACCCCACCACGCCGGAGGGTTCCCTTTTTCACGGGACTCCTCCCATAGTTCGAACCAAGAATATGTCACCTCTTTCAGGCGATAGGAGGCCAATTCCACTGTCTCTGTTTCAGTAGGATGCATAACTCTGAGAGTCTTGTGCATCTCATCAATGAAATCCTGGGGATCCTCCTTTGGGTTAGTACCCGTGAACACTGGAGGATCCAAATGGAGAAACCTGTTCACCCTGGAACTAGTAGAATCCCCTGGCTGACTGGAAGAAGTGGCTGCAACATTTGATCTCTGGGGCTGGGATGCCACTATCTGAGCCAACATCTGTATAGATCCCCTAAGATCTACATCAAAAACACCAGAATCGGAAGCTGGAACTGGAGGTGGAACTGGTATATCAGTTGGAGGGACTGTTGCACCCTTAGTAGGTGTAGGGACAAGTGCGGTCTAATCAGTTGTAGTAGAGTCAGGTAGTGTAGTAACTGGAGGAATATTCTCACTCCTCGGGTGCTCACCCGCATCATCAATTATAGGATCAACTGTCACTCCTAGGGTGACATTGGCTCTTTGGCCAATTCTTGCCTTCTTCTTAGGTGCCATGAAATAAAAATTAGAGCAACTCAGTTAAAGGAGGAACAATCTTACAACCAGCTTTATCACACGATCAAGAACATGAAAGTAGGGTATTATTCCTAAATGCCCATGTAGCATCCTAATTATAGATGTGGTCGACAACACACCGATAATAAGGACTCTACTAGACATGGCTCCGAGACATCCTAGGACACTTTAAAACCTTAGGCTCTGATACCAAGTTTGTCATGCCCCAAAACCGAGGAGCGCGACCGGCGCTCAACCGAGTGAACCCGACCGAGATCATGTCTATAATACCAATTCATTACAAATAGTTACTTCATTTCTAAAATCTCCGTTCCGCACATTTTTCATAATCTGAAATAGGAATAGTAATTCAAATTCAACATAACGAGTGTTCCTTTCCCAGCACCAATACACAACCAACATTATGTCTACGGAGCCTCTATAGATAAGGAAGAGTACAATGATAATGCTGGCAACAAGGCCCCGACTATACCTCAAACAGAATACACAACATACAAAAGATTTATGACCTCGGGATGAAGTGGGGCTCACCAAGTTAGCTGGGAAGAAGGTGTACTGCTATCACCGATCAATATCTCCTATTGTGGGACCACCTGCATCCATTTAAAGATGCAGCGCCCCCGGCAAAAGGGACGTTAGTACCGTCGAATAGCACTAGTATATATAACTAAACACCCTCTCAATAGAATGACAAATAATACAAACAAGTTTATCATGATATCAATGAAAGCCTTAATCAACGGCAAACCTCAATTTAGGATCAAGACAGTATTCACATTAATTTCCATATCACAAAATGGGAGATGTTTAGCATCGATATACCATTATTTACAATACCAATATCCACAATACCAATACCACCGTACTCTCAGCACGGAGTCCGATCATGACCCGATCGGCTAGGCTATCTCATTAGAGACATCAACCACAATTTCTTTCATTGTCAGTACCACCTTGTTTAAAACGGGAGTCCGATCACGACCCGATCGGCTAGGCTATCCATTAGGGATATCTACCACAATTTTAATTTCAATTACAATTTCCAGCATAATCACCACTATGTGTGCGGCATGGTGTCCGATCATGACCCGACCGGCTAGGCTGTCTTATTCGAGACATCAACCTTTTTATATCAATCATCGCATTTCCTATTATTATCACATCTTTTAATTTCATTGGCGCTGATGGCCATTATTATAAAATCATTCTTGGCACGCTGGCCATATTTAGTATTTAATGCTCACCTTTTCACTTTCTAACATCAACATCATCAACAATAACAACAACAATTCAAATCAAGGCATGTAGTACACATGTGAGCAATTAAGAGTCTAAGGCACATAGAGATATTTCACAAAAGTTGGCATAATAGCCTTCGTTTGAATTTAATTTGAAATCGAACATTTCCAATGCGCAGCCCATGTTTTTTACACATCCTCAATTGATAACATAACATAAATAAAGCATTTGGAATACTTGTTAAACATATATCTTTCAACCCAATCTTACTCGGAACAGCCAATTTTATAATGATCCACTCTGGTTCACATGAATATCATGGGATCCAATTCTAAGAGAAGAGTTTAGCCAACATACCTCACTTGAGATTCCTTACACTCTAAATGTTCCGGAATTCTTAGCAACTTCAATCTATTGTAGAAATATAACAAATTGAATCAAAATTAGGAAGATGATCATAGTTCTAGCTCATTTGAGCATTTTATGGAACACTAGGTGTGCATAAGGTTTCAAGGTCCTTTTATGGAGAATTCCATCATCCCACAACCCAATCTTTACCATGCTTAGTTTAACAATCTTCCTACACCCCTTGGTATGATATTAATGTAAAATAGACAACTTTCATGCCCAACAATTATCTTGCTAAATACCCATTTTCAGATAATTTCAAAATTAGGGGTTAGGGTGTTGAATCTTACCTCTAGGATGAAAACTTAGTGAGTTTCCCTTCTTAATATTCCAAAACTTGGGCAATACGTTCTCACTCTAGGGAACTCTCTCTCACTCTAAAATGTCATATTATAGGTCAAAAATGGCCGAAAGAGTGTATTTAACGAAATAGGGTCGGATTTTAAAAACCCAAAAATGGAGCTTTGAAACTAGGTCTGCGATCGCATAACCGATATGCGGACCGCATAACGGTCACATAATTGGTTACAAAACAGCCAAAAGAACTGTCTGTGTATGCGGTCATTATGCGGTCCGCATAACTATACTGAGGTGGCTTAATGACCGCATAATAGTTATGCGGTCGAATAGTCGACCGCAGAATTGCCTTCAATCTGGCCCTCTCCCCTCACTTCTGCGGCCATTATGCGGCCCGTAGAGTGATTATGCGGTCGCATAATGGACCGCATAAATGCTCTTTTCTGCCAAATATTTTCCTTTTACTTTTCGGTGCAATGTACAACCCAAGAAGTCCAAGCCGTGGCGAGCTTGCGAGGCCTTACATTCGGCACCAATTCGGCACCACGAAATATTATTTTCTTTTGCAAAATCTGTTATTAGCATCTTATGCAACTAAGTTTTTCATACTAAACACCAGCAACCCCAAATTTGACTAAGTCCCTATATTTCCAAAACTTGCGCCAGAGTTTCCTTTGTAACTGGGGCTATCCACCTATCAGAGAGCCCCAGAAACACATCCTAACAACATATATGTAATCCAACGACGTAACATAATACAAAACAATACCAATCGCGGCCTCATAAGCAATATATTTCCAAAAGGGAACACCCTTAACGCTAATTGTTGGAATGATACAAAATTCATAGAAAGTAAGTCTTATAATTTTCCTAGAACATTACTTTATAAATATATGGTCATTCAAACAAGTAAGGATATGTTTTCTTCATTTCTTCCTCGGCCTCCCAAGTAGCCTCTTCAACCTATTGGTTTCGCCATAGCACTTTCACGGATGCAATTTCCTTGTTTCTCAATTTTTGGACTTGCCGATCAATAATAGAAATTAGAATCTCTTCGTAAGTCAATTTCTCATTTATCTCAATAGTCTCAACCGGAACAATGAGTGTCAGATCTCTAACTACTTTCTTCAACATAGACACATGAAACACCGGGTATACTAATGACATCTCAGGTGGTGGTTGAATATTGTACGCCACCTTACCAATCCTATGAATGATTTTGTACGGTCCGACATACCTCGGACTCAATTTCTCTTTCTTACCAAATCGCATTACACCCTTCATGGGGGAAACTTTCAAGAATGCCCAATTATCTTCTTTGAACTCCAAATCCCTACGACGAACATCCGAATAGGATTTCTGACAACTCTGAGCAGTCTTCAACCGCTCCTTAATGATTTTAACTTTTTTCATAGCCTGATGCACGCGGTTTGGCCCTATCACATCTGCTTCGCCAATTTCGAACCACCCAATGGGAGATCTACATCTCCTACCATATAAAGCCTTTAACGGTGCCATTTGAATACTAGCATGATAGCTATGGTTGTATGAAAATTCTATAAGTGGTAAATGATCATCTCAACTATTTTTGATGTCTATAACACAAGCAGGCAACATATCCTCAAGCGTATGAATAGTTCTCTCTGCCTGCCCGTCAGTCAGCGGGTGCAAGGTTGTACTATGATTCACCTGAGTACCCAAACCTTGCTGAAATTTCTTCTAAAAATTAGCAGTGAATTGTGCTCCCCGATCAGAAATGATGGAAACTGGGGTGCCATGCAACCTGACTATTTCTTTGATATACAACTGAGCATACTGCTCCGCAGTGTCGGTAGACTTAACAGTCAAAAAGTGTGTTGACTTCGTGAGTCGATCCACAATCACCCAAATTGAGTCAAACGTGCGCGGAGTGCGCGGTAATCCTACCAGAAAGTCCATATTAATCATTTCCCACTTCCACATTGGAATTTCTATGTTATGTGTCAACCCACCGATCCTTTGGTGTTTGGCCTTCACTTGCTGACAATTTGTACACTTCGCCACAAATTCCACTACATTCCTCTTCATATCATTCCACCAATAGACTTTCTTAAGATCATAATACATTTTCGTAGAACCTGGGTGCACAGAATACCTAGAAGTGTGAGGTTCACTCATAATTCTTTCACGGAGACCATCCACATTTGGAACACATAGTTGCCCTTGGTACCTTAGTGTACCATCATCCATGCCAAGAGTAAAGGCCATGGTCTTATGTTTATGAATTCCCTCTTTGAATTGCACCAATAATGGATCGTTGTATTGCTTCTCTTTAACTTCCACAACAAGCGATGATTAGCCCTATTTTGCATAATTACCCCTCCTTCACTAGAGTCCGTAAGACGAACTCCCAAACTAGCCAATCGATGAACTTCCTTGGCCAATGGCCTTTGATATGCCTTTAAGTGTGCTACACTACCCATAGATTTTCGGCTAAGAGCATATGCGACACAATTAGCTTTCCCCGGATGGTATAAAATATCAATATCATAATCCTTGAGTAATTTAAGCCATCTTCTCTGCCTCAGATTCAATTCCTTCTGCCTGAAAATATATTGAAGGATATTATTGTCCATAAATATATATCTACATATACCCCATATAAATAATGACACCAAATTTTCAATGCAAATACCACCGCTGTAAGTTCTAAATCATGTGTTGGATAGTCCTTTTCATGATTCTTTAGTTGCCCAGAAGCATAAGCTATCACCTTCCCATGTTGGATTAATACACACCCAATCCCGATTCTTGAAGCATCACAATATACCACAAATCCCTCTATACCCTCTAGTAGAGTCAACACCAGTGCCGTATTCAATTTTGGTTTCAACTCCTGAAAACTATTTTCACAAGCATCTGACCATTGGAACTTAATTGCCTTCTGCGTCCATTTAGTCAATGGGGAGGCAAGAGTAGAAAAACCCTCCACAAAGTTTCTGTAATATCCAGCTAAGCCTAAGAAACTGCGAATCTCTGTTGGAGTTATAGGCCTCAGCGAATTCTTTATTGCTAAACTTTTCTGAGGATCGACCTTAATTCCTTCATTAGAGACTACATGACCCAAGAAGTTTACGGGGCCTTACAAGCATAATACAGACATTCGCCAACCCTTTCTACTTTAATCTTTAGAAATACAAGTCAAAATGATTCCATATTAGCAATAATACTCATGTTTTGGTCACTTAGGCATTTTATCAAACACCTTATGGGCGTAAAGCCTCATAGCCCTCATTAATGGTGTTTTACACCCAAAAACCCATTATATTGCTCCTAGATAAATTCTAAAATCTCAAATTTCTTATAATCAATATCATTCTTCATCACCCATAAAATAAACAACACTCTTAAAACTAATAATCAACAATCTAAAACTTAAAACTATAACCATTCATGATTTTCTATTAAACCCATTAACTCATATCTCGTGAACTTAGAGATCATTTATACAATGCTATAATCAATTAGAGGGTGAATATATTACCTTTTGATGTTCAATCCTCTTGAATTCGAGTTATAGGGATTCGTTTCTCAACCATGATGTCCCAATCAAATATCTAATAATTTGTACAGTTTAACCATGTTCAAAAGGTGTTGGAGAATTGGAATTAACTTAAAATCATCATTAGAACCTACCTTGGATGATAGAGGGACCTTGGACGAAGTTAGGTTCTTGAGAGCTCCCCTTTATAGAGCACGTGTTTGTGTTTTATGGTGTGGGGGACGAAGTAGGCTTTATAAAACGGTTTCCCAGGTATGGCCCCACAATGCTAATGAATCAACCATGCACCAGAATGTGCAGCAAGGGAAGTAGCACTACCACAAGTGCGCGGCCACGCACGGGAATAGCTGGGCGCGCACCTAGGCACACATACTACGCATTGTCTAGTAAAATGCTTATAACGTTTTGAACAGAGGTCTGTTAGGGATACATTATATATCATTGTAAAGATATTTCAATGGGATACAACTTTCATGTTTTGCGTTTTCTCCAATTACTAACGGAAGTCTACAAAGTAAGGCTGAAAGACAGACCTTCCATACACTTAGTCGATTTTACCGATTCTTATGCACCTCGCTCACCGTCTTGATTTCAAAACAACTGTTTCCACCCATAATCATCCCTATTGGATTTCACATGTCTAAAATATCAAATTAATACTCATTTAACACATCCAAACCTAATCCAAATTTACAGAGTTTTACAAACCCAGAAAGT
>AWOL01S0030243.1:11059-28858 GCA_000715115.1 Nicotiana otophora
GTTTAGCTCTCCAGAAATGTGAAGTAAACTCAGGGCCTCTATATGATATGATGGAAACAGGCACACCGTGCAATCGAACTATCTCCTGAATATAAATCTAGGCCAACCTCTCCGAAGTATACGTGCTCACTACCGAAATGAAGTGTGCCGACTTGGTCAACCTGTCGACAATGACCCAAACTGCATCAAACTTCCTCAAGGTCCGCGGTAACCCAACTACAAAGTCCATAGTAATGCGCTCCCATTTCCACTCAGGTATAGTCATCTGCTGGAGTAGGCCACCAGGCCTCTGGTGCTCATACTTAACCTGTTGGCAATTTAGACACCTCGCAACATACTTAACTATGTCTTTATTCATCCGCCGCCACCAATAATGCTGCCTTAGGTCGAGATACATCTTCGTAGCACCTGGATGAATAGAATACCGCGAACTCTGTACCTCCTCTAGAATCCTCTCCCTCAAGCCATCGACGTTAGGAACACATAGACGACACTGGAGTCACAGAACATGATCCTCACCGATAGTAACCTCTTTGGCACTAACTGTAGTACTGTCTCCCTCAGAACCAACAAGTGCGGATTATCAAACTGTCGAGCCTTGATCTGCTCCAATAGTGAAGACTTGGTAACGACGCATGCAAGAACTCGGTCGGGCTCTGAAATATCCAACCTCACAAGTCTGTTAGCCAAGGACTGAACGTCCAAAGTTAATGGCCCCTCTTCTGCTAAAATAAATGCCAAGCTACCCATACTCTCAACCTTTCTGCTCAATGCATTCGCAACTACATTCGCCTTGATCGAATGATAAGGAATAGTAATGTCATAGTCCTGTAGTAACTCAAGCCACCCGCGCTGCCTCAAATTGAGATCCCTTTGCTTGAACAAATGCTGCACGCTGCGATCATCAGTGTAAACCTCACATGACACCCTATAAACATAGTGCCTCCAGATCTTAAGAGCATGAACAATAGCGGCCAACTCTAAATCATGTACAGGATAATTCTTCTCATGGGGATTCACTTGACGTGAAGAATATGCAATAACTCTCCCCACCTGCATCAATACACAACCCAAGCCAACGCGTGAAGTGTCGCAATACACGGTATACATCCACGAACCGAAAGGCAACACTAGAACCGGTGTCGTAGTCAAAACTGTCTTGATCTTTTGAAAGCTCGCCTCACAATCATCGGACCAACGGAACGAAGTACCCTTCTGGGTTATTCTAGTCAAATGTGCTGCAATAGATGAGTAGACCTCTACAAATCGACGATAATAAACTACTAACCCCAAGAAGCTCCTGATCTCAGTCGCCGTAGTAGGACGAGGCCAACTATGAACTGCCTTAATCGTCTTAGGATCCATCTTAATACCCTCACCGGATACCACATTCCCCAAGAATGCTATAGAATCTAGCCAAAACTCACACTTGGAGAACTTAGCATATAGCTTCTATCCCCGCAAGATCTGAAGCACCACTCTCAAGTGCTGCTCATGCTCCTCCAGGTTGCACGAGTAGATCAAAATGTCATCAACGAAGATAATGACGAACTAATCAATATAAGGCTTGAACACCATGTTCATCAAATCCATAAACGCCGTTGCGGCATTAGTCAAACCGCATGACATCACTAGAAAATCATAATGGCCATATCTAGTCTGGAAAGCAGTCTTCGGAACATCTAAATCTCGAATCTTCAACTGATGGTACCCCGATCTCAAGTCGATCTTAGAGAACACCCTGGTACCCTACAACTGGTCAAACAAATCATCAATCCGCGGTAACAGGAACTTGTTCTTAATGGTAACTTTGTTAAAATGGCAGTAATCAATGCATATCCGCATAGTCACATCCTTCTTCTTCACAAATAACACTGGTGCACCCCAAGGTGATACACTCGGCCTGACGAACACCTTTGCTAGCAGCTTCTCAAGTTGTTCCTTCAACTCCTTCGTCTCTTTCGGAGCCATACGGTGCGGTAGGATAGATATAGACTAGGTACCTAGAGCCAAATCAATGTAGAAATCGATGTCATGATCTAGTGGCATACCTGGAAGTTCAGAAGGGAACACATTGAAGAACTCCCGGACTACGTGTACTGAATCAATCGTCGGGGTCTCCGCGGTAGTATCCCGAACATAAGCTAGATAAGCCAAATAACCTTTCTCGACCATGTGTCGAGCCTTCATAAAAGAGATGATCTAACTAGGTGTTCTGACAGATGAACCCTTACACTCTAATCTAGGCAACTCTGGTATCGTCAAGGTAACAGTCTTGGCATGGCAATTGAGGATGTCGTGATATGGAGATAACCAGTCCATGCCTAGGATAACCTCAAAATCGATCATATCGAGCAACAGAAGATCCTCTCTAGTCTCATAACTATAGAATATAACAATGCAGGACCAATAGACCTGATCCACAACAACAGAATCACCCACCGGAGTGGACACATAAATAGGAGTACCGAAGGACTCACAAGGAACATCCAGGAAATGAGTAAACAAAGACGACACATACAAATAGGTAGACCCTGGACCAAAAAATACCAAAGCATCCCTACCGCCGACAGAAATAATACCTGTGATCAAGGAATCTGAGGCCATTGCATCTGGTCTGGACGGGAAAGTGTAGAATCTAGCTGGAGCGCCACCTGCCTAGCCTCCGCCTCTTGGACATTCCCTATCCACCTGCCCTCTGTCTCTAGGTGTCCGGACGGCTGGTGCGGCTGCTGGTGCTGTAATCATGGGCTACTGACCCTGCTGCACTGCCTTGCCCCGAAGTCTGGGATAAAATATCTTCATTTGGCCAGGGTCTCCGCACTCGTAACAACCCCTCATATCGGTCGACTGTTGCCCTGAGGTCTGACCCTGATGGCCTGAATACCCACTGGAAAAACCCTGGATAGTGGGTAGGCGGTAGGAAATCTCTGGCATGGCACTGAAATAGCGTCGAGTTGGAGCACCTCGAGGAGGTGGTTGTGCTGGATATGTATGCCTACTTGGCTGATCTCTCCCAAACTGACCTTTGCCACCAGATAGAGCACTACTGAATCCTCCCGAATGTTGGAACTGCTTGTCCCACGACATCCGCTCTCGGTCCCGGTGACGATAAGCCTCAATCCTTCGAGCTATTTCCACAACCAACTGGTAAGAGGTCCCCATCTCAACCTCTCGGGCCATAGTGGCCTAAATACCATAGTGTAACCCTGCAACGAATCTATGTACCCTCTCTGTCTCAGTAGGAAGTATCATAAGTGCATGGTGAGACAATTCAGAGTACCTCGCCTCATAATCGGTCACTGACATTTGGTCCTATCGGAGCTACTAAAACTGAAACCACAACTCTTCCCTCTGGGTGAGTGGAATATACCTATCCAAGAAAAAGGCATGTAAACTGATCCCAAGTCATGGGAGGAGAACCTGTTGGTCTGCCGAGAAGATGTGACTGCCACCATCTACGAGCCCTGCCCTCCAGCTAAAAAGTAGTGAAATCTACCCAGTGGGACTCTAATATACTCATGTTGTGCAGTCTGTCCCTGCACCGATCAATGAAGTCCTGGGGATCCTCATGTCTCTCATCCTCAAAAATAGGAGGGTGTAGCCTAGTCAGTCTATCCAATAACTTCTGCGGCTCGCCGACTGCAGCTGGTCTGGACTCAGGTATTGCTGCTGCCACTGGCTGGGCTCCGCCCACGGGTAGTGTGCCCGGGATCTGATATACGGCAGCTGCATGCCCAGGAGCTTGAGCAGTAGGGGTCTGTGCTCTCCCTCCCGCCTGAGATGTGGCTGGGTCTGCTGGAAATAAACCAGCCTGGGTCATAGTATCCATGAACTGTAGCATACGGCCCATAACCGCCTACAATCCCGGTGCAGACATGAAATCCATCAGGGCTGGCTCTACTGTAGTCATCTCTCCCTACTCCTCGATAATAAGATTATCTGCTGTATCCGCTGGTGGTATAGCTGAGGCTACTCTAGGACATCCTCGTCCCCTCCCTCAGGTCGGTTCCCTCCCCCGGCCTCTACCTCGGCCTCTGGCAACAGGGGGAGCAGCTCCTCCCGGGCCTGGAACATCCGTCGTGCGCGTTCTCACTATCTGTGAGCGAATAAGAGAAGACACTTAGTATAACATCAACTGTATGATAGGAGATGAAGAAAGAGTAGTTTCCTAACACCCTATAGCCTCTCGAAGATAAGTACAGATGTCTCCGCACCAATCCGCAAGACTCTATTAGGCCTACTCATAACTTGTGAGACCTATATGAACCTAGTGCTCTGATACCATGTTGTCACGACCCGATTCCTCCTATAGGCCGTGATGACACCCAACATTACTGCTAGGCAAGAAAATCGGTAACTAACTCTGTGATCCTCATTTTTAAAGATTTGAAATAGTTGATTTAGTTTATGCATAAATAAGAATAAAGAGTTTAATAAAAAATGCGGGATCAAATTTTTAAAGCAAGTGAGATAAGTAAAGTAACCCAAACCACCAAGTGTCTACTAGCATAAATCTCCAAGACATGGTGTCATAAGTGTATGAGCTACTAGTATAATATACAGAAGGGTACTACCCTACTGTCTGAGATGAAATAGACAGAAAATAAAGCAAAAGAAAGATTTCGGCTACTGCGTAATGGGCTCAGAAGGCAGCTCACCGCAAAGTCTCGTAATAGTCAAGGATGCGCACCAGACTAATATCCAGATGCACTTGCCTCAGATCGTGCACATTAGTGCAGAACTGTAGCATGAGTACATACACAACATGTACCCAGTAAGCATCTAATCTAACCTCGAAGAAGTAGTAACGAGGGGTCGATTTCGACACTTACTGTGGCCAACAATAAAATATATAAAATTATAATTAAACATGGGATATGTAAATGACAATAGAAATCGGAAGCAAGCAATGAATAAATAAATAATCCTTTCACCGAAAGTAAGTACCAGATCAATTTCCCTCATTTAACCATTTAACCTCTCAAACCAATGAAACAATATCAGTAACAATTGGGCTCCCAGTATTAATACGCACGAATTATGTCGAGGACGTACGACTCGATCCCAAAATACATATTCATATACTGTGTGCACTGCCGAGGGTCGAACGGCACGAACCATATATGCATCTATTAACCTGTCGAGACGAACGGCCTGCTCCCATGAGAGTATTACAAATTTATCTCGCTCGCGGATTATACTTGCGATGCGGTTGAACATAGATTTCTAAAGTTATCATAATATCCCTCAACTCTTTCCAAAATAAGAAATTCAACTAGAAACTTTTTAAACTATTTAAATCCTCAACCTCAGCTTTATTCAAGGAAATTAGTAAGCATAATCAATTAACGGTGTCAACAAAGCATGGTGTAAACCTAAAACTACCCGCACATAAGCATAATTAATAGCTACGTACGAACCCTCATCACCTCGTGCGTACGTAGCTCCCACAAATAGAAGCACATCTTAATTAACTTTACCTATGGGGTTAATTTCCTCTTACAAGGTTAGAAAAGAGACTTACCTCGTCTCAAGGTCTACTTTCTGGTCCAAGATTGTGCTTAAACACTCAATTCGGTGCCAAACGACTTGAAACTAGTCAAATATTGTATAAAACAGTCAATACACACTCAAAAGTTCATATCCCAATTATTAAAGTGATGACCCAACCCCAATTGAAGAATTCCTAAAATTTACCCACCGGACCCACGTTCCCGAATTCTGGAAATTTTCGAAGAAAGTCGTTACCCATAACCTCGGGAACTAAAATATATGATTTTCACTAAACTCCATAACAATATTCGTAGTTAGATTCCATTTTTACCAAAACCCTAGTTTTTACATCCAACCCATGATTTTTCACTAATTCATATGTTATGATCTACCCATAAACTATATATTTAATTCACATGCGGTAGAAATTACTTACCTCAATTGGTTGATGAAAATCCCTCTCTAACCAGCTCCAAAATCGCCCCAAGAAGTGTAAAGAATGAGCAAAAATGCCTAAGTCCCGTGTTAAATAAAGTGTTCTGCCTTCTGTGGTTTCCGCATCTACGGCTCAACCACTTCTACGGTGCACATGTATTTTACTCTATTTGTTATAATTACATTTGTATTTGCAGGCTATTTGCACAATCTCGCAATAATAGCCTATATTTTATAATTGTATTGCATTTGTCATTTTATTCAAGGTCAAAATAATATTTTATATTTTTATAATCTTATACTATTGTTTTAAGGTATTAATTTGCATAAACAACATTTTTATAATTTATTTAATTATTTTATTAAAATATTTTTCTCTTAATTTCTTATTTAAAGGATGGCCCAAATTGTGAGCCAATTGTTGGACCAAGCAAGCCCCAAATCTCTGGCCCAACCCCCCAAAGCCCAATCCAAATGACCCCTGAAATTAACCCGGTCGCGACCCGCTTAATAATCTGCCTCCCTGCCCCGTTCAATCGTGGCCGTTGATCTTAAATGATCAAAGACCCATAATTAACCTACCCTTTCCTTATATCCCCAATACCCCAAACACTAGAGACAAATCCCCACCCCACCGCCTATGTATCCTCACACGCTCTCATCTCTCAAACCTAAACCCCAGTCGTCCTCACTCAAATCCCAACCCCAATCCGACATTACATGGAAGCCATCCATGATTCCTTTCCTTTCTTGCATACGCAGAGTTACTTACCATCTTTTGAATGCTACAAGTACTGGTTACTTGATTATTTATGGAAGTTGAGTCGTTGTGTTCATTTGATTCCGATTTTGTATCATTTTCATGTTTCTGACCTGATACATTAACTATCAGACTCTTTGGCTTTGATTCAACAAGATTTTGGCCATTTTTTATTCCTCGTCTAAACTAGGGTTTACCCGTTTTTTCTCCTTAATTGATTTGAATCGATTTTGCATTCTTTCTTTCCTTATTTTAGGTTTTATTTACTTTGTTTATTCATCTAATTTTGCTACCATGCACAGAACTATCAGACCGCTTCTACGGTGCATGCGTCGCACCCGCGACCTCTGTCCACTTCTGCGCTGCCTTCCTTGCACCTGCGCCTTCACAGGTGCGGTCCATTTCCCCGCTTCTGCGGTAACTGGCAGCCCCCTTCTTGGTCACTTCTGTGGCTCGTGGGTTGCATCTGCGAGCTCGCACCTGCGGCTGTCCATGCGCAGGTGCAGTTACACCAGAAGCTAGGAGCTTCAGCTGTTTCTAAAAACTTCCAACTTGGTCCAAGCCTCGTCCGATTAACTCCCTAGGCACCCGGGGCCCTACCCGAACATACCAAAAAGTTTGAAATCATAAAACGGACTCGCTCGAACCTTCAGAACGCGTAAAACAACATCAAAACTAAGAATCATACCTCAAACCAAATTGATTCAACTTAGAAATTTCAAATTCTTCAAACTTACTCCGAACACGCCAAAACATACTTAAACTACTCAGAATGACACCAAATTTTGCGTGCAAGTCTTAAATCACCATACAGAACTATTCCCAGGCTCGAAATTCCGAACGGACCTTAATTACTCCAAAACCTACTCCAAACCAAATTTAAATAACTTTAAAAACTTCAAATACTTAACTTTCACTATTAAATGCCGAAACTCTCTTTGGTCGTCCAAAACCCGATTCAAACATACGCCCTAGTCCAAAATCATCATACAAACCTATTAGAACCGTTAAATTTCCATTCCGGGGTTGTTTTCTCAAAATGTTGACCCAAGTCAAACTTAGCCTTTTTAAAGTCAACTAAGGAACCAAGTGTTCCGATTTTAACCCGAACCCTTCCAAATCCCGAACTCACCATCCCCACAAGTCATAAAATAGTAAAAGAACATACGGGGAGTAGTATTTATGGAAACGGGGTTCTAGAAAGCAAAATAATTGGTCGGGTCGTTACATGTTAAGTTTCCCATTTAGTAGTTTCACTCTACGTGTCTTAATTGGAATTAATCGCTTTATGTTCAACCTTTATTGCTTATTTGACTATTGTGTGTCTTAACTGAAGTTGTTACCTCTTCAATTGCCATGTTATCCTTTCCGTTGCTTATCCTTAATTGAATTTGTTGCATCCTTCGTAATTGCTCAACCCTAAATAAAGTATAGTTATCCTTTGTCGTAGTTGCTCAACCTCATGGTGAGATAAGGTGGGAATATTATTATGTGCATGCAGCGAGACAAGGCGGGAATTTACTTTATTATTGCGCACATGGCGAGACAAAGTGGGATATGTCGGGGATTGATTTGTGATGATTTATGATGGCCTGGGGCGTTGTTGTTGTTGTTGTTGTTGATATTTGTGTAGTGGCATGCATAACCTGTGTGAGTTTTACTTGGTTCAAATTGTGGGGATCGTTCCTTATGTTCTGTTCATTTTTCTCTACTCTTATTTGTTGGCCCTAACTGTGATAGAATACTTACACAAGTATACACGTACTTTATCACCCTATCGGTTTAAGAAGATAAACATTAATGCTACCGTTCATTTGTACATACTCCATCTACTTGTCTTATATGTGAGATTAGTTATATTGACACGTGAGTCGTCCATGCCGTTATTAGTTGTGATGAGGGCACGAGATGCCAAGTAATTAGGGTTCGTGAATTGTGTTAGTTTTGAGGTTTGGTACCTCAAGGGGATTGTTGAATAAACCTGGTGCGAAAGCGGTTATTCCTATCAAGTTGCTACTTGTCTTTCCTTTGTTTGTTTTTCACAGGATTTAAATTGTGTCCAGCTTACTCTACTTGTTATTGCTTGTGGTGTCCCGTTGAAAATTGTTGCTTCTACTTCCTACTGCAAGCACCGTATTATTGTTGTCATTATGCGTAGTTCTGTAGAGATATCATACTATGTTCGTTCTATACCTATATTTGTTCAGGTTATCTAGTCTAGTAGGTGTCTTGACTGTCCCTCGTCACTACTCCACTGAGGTTAGTCTTGATACTTACTGGGTACCGTTGTGGTATACTCATACTACACTTCTGCATATTTTTGTGCAAATCCAGGTAATTCGGAGTCAGTCGATCACTAGCTAGCTGTGGAGACTCAAGTAAATCTGTTGTTGCGTTCACAGGCCTCAGAGTCATCTTATGTATTATACTTGCATTGTTTATCTCTATTTCGAAAACAATTGTATTTAGAGATTTTTGTAGTAAACTCAATAGAGCTTATGACTTGTACTATCGGTTTTGGGAATTGTAAGTTGTGTAACAAGGCTCTATTTCATCATTATTAATTGTTAATCAAATTTTTCTATTAATTTAGTAAGTATTAGGCTTACCTAGTCTTAGTGACTAGGTATCGTCATGACATCCTACAGAAGAAAATTGGGGTCATGACAATAGCAATACCCTCACATGCAAATATATTGTTTGAAGAACGAACTTCAAGAAATGCCTGCATTTGAATAACCAACAAAATCTTGACAGTATTTATTAGAATAAACGAATCTATATCAAGGATTCGTTTTGCAGTATAACACAAATAGTATTTCAACATCTTCATATAGGAGTAAGACTATATCTTGCTAGCATATAATATACTTATGATTTTAGTAAGATACAATTAGTGCACCAATCGCACTAGACACAAAAATAAATCATGTACGCCATGATTACTCTAATCCACATAAGGATCTGTTGAAGATTTATTTAATAAATTTCATGAAAATTTTAATATGCTTCAGAACAATTCAAATCCTTTAAAGATTTTCATTATACGCATATCAAATGTATTGTCACACCAAAACCTGAAATGACCGCATCCACCACAGGAGAACATGTCTCCATATAATAAATGCCATGATATTTACAAATCTTTTTGTGTCACAAGTCGTCTTTATGTCTATCGGCTTGATTTGTTTTAATTAACTTTTCTCACAAGAATGCATTTACACCACCACTGGCTTTATACTTTCAGGTGTTGGGACTATCCCTCCAACTTCATATTTTTCAGGTAAAATCAATTTTATGGCGTAATTTTTATTTGGTAAATCATTTATCTGTCCAAATTCAATGACAGATTTGAGCTCAAGATCCTCGTCAATATTAATAATATTGAGCACTACATTATATCAACAATTTCGTCAATGATCATTTTACATCAGTTCCTTCATACCACAATAAAGACATAACTTATCGAGATCTCATTATTTTCAGGTACCTGAGCCTCTTCCATGAGGTCTTATAAAGTGTTATGTCATGGTGCTCTTCTAGAGCACTTGCCTCCTCATTATGACCATCTTGATCATTTGCTTCACTCCTTCTTCAAGGCGTTTTATCTTTGTGTAACGACCCGATCGGTCGTTTTGAACATTTGCACTTCGCTCGGTTGTTTGAGGGCATGAGTAGCTCTGTATGATGTACTTTGATTGTGTGAATCATCGGTTTCGGGTTGCAGGTATTTCGGAATCGAATTGGAAGAAAGAATTTCATTGTTGAAGCTTTAGATTTGGGAGAGTTGACCAAAATTTGACTCTTTAGCATTTGACCTCGGATTGGAATTCTGATGGTTCCATTAGCTTCGTTAGGTGATTTTGGACTTAGGAGCGCGACCGAAATGTAATTTGGAGGTCCGTGGTAGAATTAGGCTTGAATTGGCGAAATTAAAAATTTAGCGATTTCGGTCTGCAGAGAAACATTTGATATCTGGGTCGGAATGGAATTCTGAATGTTGGAGTAGGTTTGTAGTGTCATTTGTGACGCGTGTGCAAAATTTGAGGTCATTCGGACGTGGTTTGGTTGGTTTCGGCATCGGTTGCCGAATTTGAAAAATTTAGAAGTTCTTAGGCTAGAATCCGAAGGTAATTTGGTGTTTGGATGTTGTTTTGAGTGATTCGAAGGTTCGACTAAATTTGTATGTTGATATATGACTTGTTGGCATTTTGGTTGAGGTCCCGAGGGCCTCGGGATGATTCTGGGTGGTTAACGGATTTGTTGAAGTTGAAAAATGCAGCTGGAGCTGCTGTTCTGGTGTGTCCGCACCTGCGGATTGGGAGCCCCAGGTGCGATGATTGTAGGTTCGTTGAAGGCTCGCAGATGCGAAGAATGGGTGAGGTTGAGGTCCTGATTTATTGCAACATACTTATGACTGAGTGAGGTTGAGGTCCTGATTTGGGAGGATGAGTGTGGATCGGGGCTGCCCGCCTGCAGCATACTTTATTATTATCGCACGTGAGTTGTCCGTGCAGATTATAGCGCTTGGGCTGAAGGAGCCCCTCCGGAGTCTGTACACACCCCCAGTGAGCGCAGGTACCTACTGAGTGCGAGTGCTGAGTGACTGGGAGGCATGAGTGATTGTGAGGTATGCCCGAGTGGCAAGAGTGATTGTGAGGTATGCCCGAGTGGCAAGATTTACTGTGAGGTTTGCCCAAGGGGCTGTTTATGATTTCATCATTTTTGCTCACCTTTGCATTGGGCCTTTGTTAAAAAACTGTTGGAAAAATGTCTTTAAATGATTTTTACTGGAACTGGGTTTAAACTAGATAATTTGATCAAATCCTGATTTTTTTTAAAAAGCATGTGGTATTTTACTGAGCTTTCCTGATATGAACGTTATATGCTTTATTGCTCGTCACTACTGCTCAGTCTTTATTTATTGTTGTTACTTACTGAGTTGGCGTACTCATGTTACTCCCTGCACCTTGTGTGCAGATCCAGGTGTAGCTGGACACGATAACGGTTATTGATTGTTCTGATTGCAGATTGTCCCGAGGATAGTAAGGTAGTTGCTTGGCGATCGCAGCCCTGCTCTTCTCCCTCTCATCTTTCTCTAGTTGTATTTAGCTATTTTCGAGGCTGAGTTAGCCTTGATATTGTTAGACAAATTGTAGTAGATGCTCATGACTAGTGACACCCCGATGTCGGGCTTTTCTTTTCTGCACTTCTGTTTTTCTTTGATTTGAACTCTTTAAATGGAAGTTTTATGTTAAATATCTTTGGAATTATCTTTAAAATGAAAATATTGGTTTGTTTTGGAAATGAGTCGGCTTGCCTAGTTCCACGATAGGCTCCATCACGACAGGGGTTAGTTTTGGGTCGTGACAGATTGGTATCAGAGACTAGGTTACATAGGTCTCACGAGTCATGAGCAGGTTTAGTAGAATCTTACGGATCGGTACGGAGACGTCTGTACTTATCTTTAAAAGGCTGAAGAAACCTTAGCAAAATTTCACTTTATTGTACTCTATCATGCAAAATTGATTCATCTTGAGACATAACTCTTTGAATTCCTTCCACGCATCTCATATGCACACATGAGCGCTTGGTATCAGTTGTGCATCGCCGGTTTGTGATTCTATGAACGAGGTTCGAGATGTGTATTATGTGTTTTGGTGATGGGCTAGTCTGAAGGACTTGAGGCTAGGTTTACACCGTAGTTTTGGCTTAGTAGCTTCAGTTGTAACCTATACATTTGGACTCATATGTCCGATAATGTCCCTACGAGTGGAATTGTGGCTCGATGAGCAATGGAATGGCTTTGTGGTGAGTATGACGTAACTGCGAGAAGTGTTAAGACTATGTGAATGTGACGAGAAGTGTTTTCTTGAAATGTAAAGGAAGTCCATTGGGTGCTCGTTTTGATGCGACGTACCGTCTCGAGTGTGAATGTTTTGAAAGATCTTTCACGTTGTTAAATGTTGGGGCAAATTAAATTCTCATGTATGTCAATGAGTTTGAACTCAAGAAGAGTAAGTGGTTGTGTAGTAATGGTGGTTGCGAATGGGTATTGTGATGTTGATGGCTTGGGAAAGATAATCTTTGAAGAGACTTAGAGTCGGTAAAAGTTTATTGGTTCAGGTGCGACAGAGATACATTTTGATTTGATGCAGCAGTTGGGTAGCAAAGTATTAGGGAAGACATGACGGGAAGTGTTTCGCGGTGGTTAAAGTACTAGCAGGTCAAGTAGGAGAAGTAGAAGTTGATGAGTTTCTTAAAGGAGATGATTTAACCGAAGTAAGAGTAGCAGATTAGTATATGCATTCACTAGTAGGATAGTCGTGCGCCTTCAGAAAGTGTAGAATGGTTTGGAATCGTGTTAATATATGAATCGGTCTGCAGACTCTATTTGGAGTAAAGGTTAGTGTACAAAGGAAAATTGAATATGGCAGAAAGGAGTGTGTTTGAAATGAATAGAGGCATGAAGATATGATTATCATGCCAGGTGCAATATGACTTGAGTTTGGAAGGTATTGTTGACGTACAATTTATGTCAATAGGGAAATTGTAGACTTATACAAATGGTGGGTGAGCATGAACTCAGGAGAATTTACAAATTTAGTGGTCGTTGCACTCAGTGTAGTGTCATTGGGAGATGTCGGTAAGGAATTCCACATGTGGGTTATCTTCTGTGTGCAGCTAGCGGTGGTGTGATGTTGATGAAGCTTTTGCGAGGAATATTAATAGCTACCCGGTAGGAGGTCCCGTGTGTAAATTTGGCTGGAGATTCAGAATGTTCATGAAAGGCTAAATAAAAGACTTCGAGAAGTCTGGCAGGTTAACGGTGCGAGACCTTGGTAATTGAGAAGGAGAAATCCTTACGGGTTCTAATTTTATATAATTGCAGCTTAAGACTAAGAGTTGATTGCACAGATATGTGTCGTATTAGTTTCGGTTTGGGGTATACTGGTGAATCAGTTATGACTTGCAGAGGTCGAGATCGAGAATGACTCGGGTAAAGGAATTTCTGGATACAAGTTGTATTACACTATATGGTTATAAGAGGACCATAAAAATAATTGAGTGGTTATTCACAGAGAATGTAGTGTACATGGAGCAGGAATTTGCTCGGTTGCATAGGAGTGAGATATTACTCTTTATTCCCTTGGGTGTTGGTGTGCTAATGGGGCACAGGTCATTTCGGTCTGTTTGGTCGGTTAATTCGAGAATGGTTACAATGGATTCAAGATTTATAAATATGGATAGAAAACTGGGAGTTGCATTGAACAGTGTTGAGACTTGTTGCATCTTATATCATTGTGAATTATGCATTTCAGTATCAAGAAGGTGAAGGAAACAATTTTAAGTTCACATAAAGTCTCTTCGGAGTAAGCATTTTGGTTGTGGAATCTTTGGAATACATAAAAAGGGAATTCAGCGGCTTATAAACCTTAGGGCGGTGTGATTCTACGCTAGAGTTCGTGGGGCAAGTTTTAGTTAAGGATAGTAGTGTTCTAACAAGGAAATAAAATAGCAATTTGAAGGCAATTTGGAAAGGACTTGGGGAAATAGGACAGTTTGGAAGTAGGTTGGGGTAGCAGAATAATGGGTATGATCGGTTATTTGTGGACTTATGTCGTGGCTAGTATATACAGGTGTTTCGTGGCAACTCTCCCGGATTTGGCAACCTATGTGGCTTGGTAAAGTTAGAGGAATTCAGTTCATATAGCTTGGTTATGTGCGAATGGATTTCAAAGTATTCAGGATGGGTTCTACCATGGTTTGAACCGGATAATTTCTACCGATGTACGGAGCATGTTGTGTGTTATGATTTACTCCTAGAAAGAAGCAAGAAAGAGGTTTCTAACTAATAAGGTATGTAATTTGCTAGTGACTCAGAGTGGATAATGGAATTCTTATGCTTGTCATATGATGGCATAATAGATGTGGTGTGTTGTGCGGGAATAGGATTTACCGGTACCAAGCTACAGTTCAGTTTTGAAGGGAAGGACATAAATTCTTAGGCAGCATGAACGGTTTCCGATGACTAGGTAAATGATATTACTATTTGGTATAGCTTGATGAGAGTGTACATTTCAAAAGGGGCAGTGTGTTTTGATTTATGGGTACTTCGTTGGTATTACGGCACTTTCCTAGTTGATCGACTGTTGATATTCAAATTTTTGCCAGGTAGCACAGAAGAAGTTTCAAAGTATTTCTTGTGGGAGGATTATGTATGAGAGAGGTGTTAGGCATTCAGGCGGTGGAGGTGGAATCAAATAGGGTGATTCATGTGTTCTATGGAATTGAAGATTGGGTGTTCTCATGAGAAGATTGTTTCATGGTGGTGGACTGTGAAGTTGTGGCCAGAGCTAGCCAGATGATAGAAGGTATTATGATTCCATCATTGTGGACTTTCGGAGGTTGTTTATCTATTAGTGGCTGACCATAGTTGATTTGGGGTCCCATTGGTAGGCCCAATTAGCATGTGTATTCTACACCAAGCAGGATTGATTGGCTCCATACTGCTATTGTTGGAGGATGTGCCCTTCGGTTGATGTAAAGCTTATTTGTGTTCTGAAATGATCTGTGAGTTACTCTTCTATGCTACGAGGAGTTATGATTCGTGGTTATATGCACATATGGCGCGGTTCTATTAAGGCCTTATAGTGGAATTTAAGTGAGAATAGAATTGGATATTGCTTGGTTGATGACGTATTGGTCATGTTCTTTCGAATTTTATGTGGCATGGTGTCGTTTTCTTCTCCGTGGTTATGGTAATGCACTTTGGCTACTTGATGTCGAATTGCGTATGGTTATTGAATTTAGTAGGTTGGCTTGAGGTGTTTTCATATGGACCAATATTTGGATAGGGTCGCGTATTGCAGCAGAGTTATGTAGAAATATGATCCCTTGTGTAAGATTCGTGTGTTATGGTTCTGCGGTGTGTGATGGGTTCTTAGCATTGCGTCGGGGTGGTATTCGTCGAGCTTGCGGAACGGTTCTCATGTGTTTGGGTCATTGTTACGATTGGGTAAATTTGGAATGTTGCTATGTGGTGCACGGGGTGTGGCTTTAGATTGTATTAATGTGTCATGTCACTAGAGTGGTCATGTGGGATGAGACGAGGTCATTGGTCCTAGAATGGATGCTATCATATTTGATTGTGGTATAACTGGGAGGATAATATCGAAAGTCAGCTTTGAAATTGGCTATAGTTCTTGTAAAAGGAACGAGAGCTCCATGACCTGATGGTCTAATGAATGGTTATGAATTCGGTATGTTTCTTTCATCATCGGAATTTTATGAAGGTTTTAGAACGAGGGTTTGTCTGATATGAGGTTTATTACTGTCACTCAAATTTGAGTATTTGAGTTTTGGTTATGGCTTTTGGTACAGATTGTTCAGACATATACGGTATGCAGATGCAAACTCTTCATCTTATAGGAAATTTCGGATGTTGGAAATTTGATTCGAAGGCTTGTGGGCTAGGTTGTATTGAGCAATTTCAGTTATGATGTGCTATCGGACCTGTATGAAATAGGGTAACGTGGGATAACCCCCGGGTATGTGCATGTGAAAGCTACACAGCAGTTTAATAGCTTTTGGAACAACTTTGGGCACGTTCGAGGACGAATGTGTATTTAAGTGGGGGAGGATGTAACGGCCCGACCGGTCGTTTTGAACATTTGCACTTCGCTCGGTTGTTTGAGGGCATGAGTAGCTCCGTATGATGTACTTTGACTTGTGTGAACCATCGGTTTTGGGTTGCAGGTATTTCAGAATCGAATTGGAAGAAAGTATTTTATTGTTGAAGCTTTAGATTTGGGAGAGTTGACCAAAATCTGACTCTTTAGCATTTGATCTCGGATTAGAATTCTGATGGTTCCATTAGCTTTGTTAGGTGATTTTGGACTTAGGAGCGCGACCGGAATGTAATTTGGAGGTCCATGGTAGAATTAGGCTTGAATTGGGGAAATTGGAAATTTGGCGATTTCGGTCGGCAGAGAAAAATTTAATATCGGGGTCGGAGTGGAATTACGGAAATTGGAGTAGGTTCGTAGTGTCATTTATGACGTGTGTACAAAATTTGAGGTCATTCAGACGTGGTTTGGTTGGTTTCGGCATCAGTTGCCGAATTTGGAACATTTAGAAGTTCTTAGGCTTGAATCCGTGGGTAATTTGGTGTTTGGATGTTGTTTTGAGTGATTCGAAGGTTCGACTAAGTTTGTATGTTGATATATGACTTGTTGGTATTTTTGGTTGAGGTCCCGAGGGCCTCGGGGTGATTCCGGGTGGTTAACAGATTTGTTGAAGTTGGAAAATGCAGCTGGAGCTGCTGTTCTGGTGTGTCCGCACATGCGGATTGGGAACCGCAGGTGCGATGATTGCAGGTGCGTTGAAGGCTCACAGATGCGGAAATGTTCGCAGATGCGAAGAATGGGTCGCACATGTGGGCTCGCAGGTGCGAGGAGACTGCGGCAGGTGCGAAGTCTGGTCAGCTAAGTGGACTGCACAGGTGCGCACCTGTGTCCACAGATGCGGAAGCGCATGTGCGATAAAGGGTCCACAGGTGCGGAAATTTTGGGCAGAAACCATAAATAGAACCCTTCGCGAATTGTGGTCATTCTTCACAATTTCAACTCGGTTTTTGGAGCTTTTTGGAGGGGTTTGAAGAGGGAATCAAGTGGAATTTCGTTGCGGTAAGTTACTTGAGCCCTAATACTTGCATATATGATGAATGCATGTTGTTTTAATCATGGTAATTAGTGAAACTGAGGGGTTAGGGCTTGTAAATTTTGGAAAGTAATTTAAGGATTTGAAGGACCAAACGATGTCGGATTTTGATGAATTTGGTATGCTTAGACTCGTGAGTGGATGAGCTTTCTAGTTTTGTAAATTTTGTCAGATTTCGAGACGTGGGCCCGGGGGCCGGGTTTGAGCCAATTTTGGATTTTGGTCTAATTTTGTAGTTTTTCTTGTGGAATTCATTCCATTAGCGCGTATTAATGGTATTGTACTGATTGTGAATAGATTCGGAGCATTTGGAGGCCGAGTCCAGAGGCAAGATCATTGCGGGTTAGAGATTTGACCGGTTTGAGGTAAGTAACGATTGTAAATCT
>AWOL01S0030245.1:0-29951 GCA_000715115.1 Nicotiana otophora
TATATATATTTATATATACATACATATATATATATATATATATATATATAGATATATGCCTACTGATATACAGACAGTAATGAAAACATGTGCATACTCTCAGAATATCAGTCATTCAGTCCTCTCATTCACTCCAACCTCACAGTCACTCATTCCTCACAGTCACTCCATCCTCACAATCGCTCGCGGTCGCACTCGCACTCAATAGGTACTTGCGCCCACTGTGGATGTGCAGACTCCGGAGGGGCAATTCTAGCCCAAGTGCTAAGATAAGCCAATCATGGCATGAATCAATAAACATGTTGCGGCGCGCAGCCCAATCCCATAAATATCCTCACAATCAGGCTCTCGGCCTCACTCAGTCATCAATCTCTCAGTCTCTCGGGATCACAAGATTTATGATAATCAGCCCAAACAATGATGATATAATGTATCAATAAAGGACAACAGAGACTGAGATATAATATGCAAGTAAAAATTGTGACTGAGTACAAAATGAAAATTTAACAGATAATTCAACATGTAGCACGACCTCTGTGGGTCCCTATAGTACCAACACGTAGCCTAAGCATGATTTCTAACATAGAGCAGCTCAATTTCTCTAACACATGGTGGAAATACGGGTAATGACAAGATTAATTAACTATATGGTTCCATGGAATTAACATAGTCACAATTCTTACGGTGCACTCCCACAGGCCCGTCACCTAACGTGTGCGTCACCTCAGCACCAATCATATAACACGTAATTCGGGGTTTTATACCCTCAGAATCAAATTTACAAGTGTTACTTACCTCAAACCGTGCAAATCTCTACTCCAACACGCCCTTGCCTCGCGAAACGGTCTCGGAATGCCTCAAATCTTGCCACAAACAGTTTGATACAATCAACACAAGGTAAAGGAATCAATTCAATAAGAAAATACTGAGTTCTTAGTCAAAAGTCAAAAAGTCAACTCAAAAGTTGACCCCCAGGCACACGTCTCGGAATTCAACAAAGGTCACAAAATTCGGAAGCCCATTCAACTGCGAGTCCAACCATACCAAATCTACCAAAATCCAACACCAAATCGTCACTCAAATCCCCAATTTAAACTCTCCAAATCCCAAGTCTCAAACTCCAAAATTACACCTTAAAACCACACAATATAGGTGGAAAAATCAATTGGGAAACATTATTATTGAGTAAAAATAACCACAAGTGATTTACCTCAAGAATCCCTTCGAAATTCCTCTCACAAATCGCCTAATCCCGATCTTGAAATGTCCAAAATGATGAAAATCACGGAACCCTTGATTTTAATACACTGCCAAAGGCTTTCCGCACCTGCGACAACTTACACGCACCTGCGGCTTCGCGGGTACGACCAAAACTTCCGCTCCTGCGATTGGCTTCACGCCTGTGGACTCGTATCTGCGAGCACACTGCCGCTTCTGCGAAGCAAACTCCCTTTCCCATTTTCGCTTTTGCGTTCATCACGTCGCACCTGCGACCTCGCAGGTGCGGGCAAGCTCTTCGCACCTGCGAGCACTGCCCAGTTCCACTACTGACCACTTCGGCTGGGTCGTTACAATCATGCGGTTAGTAAATAATTACTAAAGTATAAATTTTTATTTTTGATAAGTTTTGAAATCTATTTACAATAAAGATATGAGTCAATCTTAAATGATTTATACCTTTAAATTAAACTTGATCAAATCTGATTCGCCTTAATTTTTATTAGATCTTGTCTAAATATTTCTAGATTTTATCCTAAAAGTACTAAGTGGCTTTTTTCAGTACGCCACTTAGCTCAATATTAATCTTGACTACCCTCTTTTTAATATAATATAGATATAGATATTTATATCCTTTCTATAAATTATGTAAATTTAAATTTAAGCGCATGATTCGGAAGATATATATAGAGAGAGACAGGGAGAGAGGGAGAGAGAGAGTTAGTTATGCTTTATGTATATTCTTTCGCATAGTAATTCATTTGCTATTTATCCGAGTGGTAAAGATTTGTTCTTATTAAGTTAAATTTTTTTAATTATAAGAAATATTTATTTACGTATAAAATATTTGTTTGCCTAATTTGTCAATATTAATATGATTTTATTATTCTTGTTATTAAAATATTTTTAATGATTATTTAATTTTTTTTCTTACCTTATAATTTTTTATATATTTTATGTAAAATCTTATTTTAGTGCTTGAAACTTTATTCCTTTATCTCCCCACAAATTCTCTTTAAGATTGTTAAGTAAAAATTTAATTATAGTAAATGAGATTTCATATATATACATAACCGATATTTCTTATTTGACAATCTCCCCCACAAACTCTACTTAAGCTTGCAAAGTAGCTTGTTAATAACTTGCCACTTGGTTTAAGTATTATGAAAACTTTATTCCTTTAATTATTCATAACAGATATTTCTTATTTGACAATCTTCCCACAAACTCTCCTTAAGCTTGTCAAGTGGCTTGTTAATAACTTGCTACTTGGCTTAATTATTATGGAAACTTTATATATATATGTTAGAGATTTTCAAAACCCAAAAATCTTTAGGGGTCTTTTGGTTTGAATACGGCTTATGCCGGGATAAGTTATGCTGAGATAAGTTATGCTGGAATTAGTTATGTTGGGATTAGTTATCCACTATTGACTAATCGCTGCAGCAGTAAAAAGGGCACATTTGCAGTAGCGCGACGTTGCTGCCAGAAAAATTTCTTTGCAATGTTATGTGAATTGTTAATTAAAATTTCCAGAAAGGGGAAGGGGAAGCCGGCACGTTAAGAGGAGAAATGTACCTTTTGGGGAAAGGTTAGACTGTTTTTGGAAGAAAATCATGGCAAGGGATTTGATTTTGCCACCTTTCTCTATCTTTCACTTTTCTTCCTCTCATCTCTCTCTTTTACCCCATCACGAAATATTCCCCAAAATTTCATTTCCACATTTTCACAAACACATAACAGGCAGAAATCTACGCCCTTCTCCTTCATCTTTCTCACCAGCTAACACATTTTCTAATACTAGTAACTAAAACCATTTTAGCTAAGAAAAATATGAATATTGAGCAGCAAAAGTTTTGGGCTACGTACTTGTGGTGTTTCTCGTTGCCTCTGCTTTTGGCTACGGAGCATGGCTTATCTTGCTGTACTTCGAGCACAAGCGCCGCCACACAGGGATCGCACTAGCAGAGGTAGAGGCAGAGACAGAGGCAGACGCAGCTGATCATCTCCAGCATTTGATTACCTTGGATCAGATCATCGTCTGAACATCTCCAGCATTTGATCACCTTGGATCAGATCATGTCGAATCTAATTATACGTACATTTTATATTAGTGCCTATGAGAAGATACTCCTTCTGATATTATGGGATAATGAAGCTAGCTAGACTGTGATTATTAGTATAACCATGTCATTAGTTTTGTTACTATGTACGTAGTATGTTGTTGGTTGGTGGTGGACCATTTGGTGTAAGCAGGATTTTGTACTGGATATTACTTCACTATTAGATATCATAGGATCCCTGTCATAGGAGTTATAAGAAAGCTATGTTTTTGGTTCTTTTAAATTGTAAAGATGGCTATATATAATATTGTTACCATTCTGAACCAATGTCTAATTCAAAAGATGTTTTTATAGAGAAACTCTTCTAAAGAAACTGAGCATTCTTTTATATCAGTTATCAGTAGATTTTTGGCAATATACTGAATGATAGAGTAAACCAAGCAGTGTTGAGTAGCATCTTCTTCGATATCAGTTTTCAGTAGATTTTGGCAAAACCAAGCAGTTAAACATCTAAAAGGTAGATCAATTCACTTATAATAACATATAAGAAAATATCTCCTGGCATATTGTAAACCGTTAAATATAGACGATTACAAGGCTCGTGCACTTGACGAGTTTACAACTACTTCAAGCAAGATTGCAGTACTTTCTTACACTCATTCAATACATTGATTCATATATGATTTTAGTGATGGACTCTTTCAATAGAATGAATCTTATCAGAGTACCATTCAATTCTATGCCACAAACGCGGTACTTTCTTACACTTACACATGCATTATATAAAAAACATACTCAAAATAAAACCGAAAAAACAAATATGAATGGCACCCATAAAAAGAAACAACAAAGGAACTGAAGCAATAACTTGATGCAGCAAGCTCTTCAATTATTTGGCAGATCCAAATGCGAGCAGCTGCAGCTCTAGCTCATGCTCAAAAACTGTCATACTGTCTTTATCCTTCAAGCATATCCATGCGTCTACTCCACCACTATCTCTTGAATCCATCAATATAACAACATTTATGCCTATATCTTTAATTGGATTTACCCATGAAGGTCTTCCCCAGCCAAAATCAACATCATAAAATTGGTAGCCACACAAGCTACTCATATGTATTATCTCTATCTCGCCTCCAAAACGCGCTGCAGCAAACTCTGCGTTGACATAGGGAATGGTCAAAATTGCCTCTTCTTGATTCTGTTTATCCGCAAAATCTGAACTCATTTCTGATAATGCTTTCCTTATACAAGTGACCAAAGTGAGCAAATCAGAGCCATCACTCTCACCTTTACATGATGTGCTAATTGCAACAACGTTTCCTACACTATGGTTTGGTAACGGAGGGACTAACCTCTTTCGTATATTTACATTGTGCACCAATTGAGATAACCTTCTGATCTCATTCCCTGAAACAGCCATGGCACATTTCCAGATCAAAGCTGATACTACTTCAACACGAGTAGGCGCTTGTACTGAACCGCTGACAGCCTTACCCTTGAGTGATGTTATAGTTGAAGCATCAAAGGCAAAAATTTTAGTGACACGTTGCTTATCAAAAAGGACTTTGATTATTACTTGAGGCATAATAGGCTTGGGTGGAACATGGGAAATTGGTGGTGGCAAGAATTTAGCAGCTGCAACAAATTCGGGAACCAGATAATCGGGGCTACCTCGAGCAATTGTTGACCAGGCACTGATGAGGGTGCACAATGTGGCACGATCAGCAACTTTGTGAGAAGCACATATACCAATAGCCATACTTCCACACTCAAAAAAAGTGACTTGAACAAGCAGGGGAGGATATAAGGCTGAATCAGGCAGTAATGATCGGGCCTCTTCAACAGTACTGGGGAGGAACTTTTTATTGACATCTGCAGCCTTTCTAAGAACATCTTCCAACTGATAATTATGAGCAAAAGCCTCGTAAAAAGGCACCCCATCGTCGTTGCATTCAATTGAGTTGTTCTTGATTCGACCAGCAAAAGGGTAAAAGCGAGCAAGTGTTTCAGACAAAGATTTCTTCAATACAAGTAATCTTGATAAATTAGCTGCCCTTGCTTCCTCGCCACCATATGGGGGAGGAGGAGGATAAAATAGAGCTAAGGGAACAGGTATGGTTAGTACGTGTTGATCCAAAATAGAGAATTCGAAGCATTTAAGGTGACTGGGAGTGGGAGAAACAGGTTTAATGAACTCCACACAAACAATCTCGATCTTTCTTTCCATGTCTAACTTTAGTTTGATCTCTGGCTACTTTTGTCTTTGGTTGTTGCACTCAATTATCCAACTATTATACCTAATATACAGAGATGTATCATGTTTGTGCTTTTTATATTACTCCCAAGTACCATCGAGGATTTATTCGAAACAACTTCTCTATCTCTTTATCTCTGCCAGGAAGGGGAAAGTTCTCGGGATGTTGTTGTTGTCCCATGTCCCATATATTATCTACTTGTAGTACCATATATCTTCTGATTCTAATGTTTTAATAAAAATTGAGGTATCAATTGCTAGAATATATGAGCTGTAAATGGTTATCTTAATCTTAAATTAATCCTGGGTAGTTTGCCTTTGCCCTCCCACTAATTTTAACTTATTAGTCAACAACAGGAGATGAGGTACCAAGTGATCTTTTAATTCTTATTCTTAATAGAGAAAACTACCCGGCTAAGCACTTCTTAAAAATTATTTAAGAAAATAATATGGCTTCTTGTTTGTTCCATAAATAGCAGATTTTTTTACATAATTAGCATATTGTAAAATTATGGGCACATTTAATTAGTCAGCACATGGCACAAATTACGGAATTGATTTTTATTTTCACACTCTCTCTCCTCTCACCTTCTACTCTAAATTTCTAAATTTCACCTCATAATTCATCTTATACACATGTTTTTATTTATTTATAATTTTGACACCATACATTCAAATCAAAGATTTGAATTAAACATAAAACTCATTTTCGGTCTATAAGGGTTTCAACCTACAGAACACTCCTTTCTAGCAACCACTCCGTGGTTATCTCTTACTAACTTCAATTTTTTATTCATTTATCAATTTAAGTATACCTGATATATTTCAAGATATATTATTGTTGTTAATGATGAGATTATATAGAAACCACATACATACGGTACATTTTCTTCACTATATATATATTAGAACATACCGGTTTATACTGTATAAATAACATATATATCCTTAAAATATTTGATTATACATTAACCATATGTATAAATGGTTTATAATGTATATATACCACATATATACCTTACATATCTTTTTTTAAAATATACAAGATGATATATAATTTAATATGCAACTGTTAAATATAAAATATGTTGATATATATGGGATATCACATATATTAGTGTACAAGATAGACTAAAAAATAAGATACATGTATCCTATCAAATTATCAAGTTAATATATGGGATTATACGTTAATATTCTTAGGATACAATTATCTTTTCTTAATTGTATTTTATTTGTAAAACATATTTGGAAGATAATTATTTTGAGCTAAAAAATAGGAAAGAAAAGATTGGAGTTGTTATACCTGATTCCCTCCTTTGATTTAGGAAATCTATTATGGTGTTGTCTATATTAGTTGCCATAATAAATGCCTAACGGCTCCAGAATGACATTAAGTTGCTGCCATTTTTGTTAATTATGCCATACTTATATGATTATGTAAAATTTTCTTGAATAGTGCCTACTAATGTTTTTTTCTCTAATAGATAAGCTTAATACATTGTTAAACCCCTAAGCTTGTAACCAAATTCCTCTTACGCACATCTGTATAGGAGAAACCTTATTTTTTTATAAAATAAATTCATTCTCTATCAGAGAAGTAGAAATGAAGAGCTAAAAGTTTTAAAAAAATTTATATGTACGAATATGGATCCAAACGGGAATCGATAATGGAGAAAAAGTAAGGCGTATTTATCAACGAGCATAAATCTCATTTAATAACTGTGCCTTATAAATTGCATAAATCGCATTTGAAACCAATAAATTTATAGATCTGTATGAAAATCTTACTTTGGTCCCTGGAGTGTTTAATTGTCTCAGTTTAGTACTTGTATTACTTCTGTTTTAGCAAACATCCAATAAAATAAATGTGACTTATATTTATGATGATTTTCCACTTTTTTGAAAAAAAAAAAAAAAAATTGCTCCCATTCTCCATTTTCGTTTTTTGGACTTTCTTGTTAGTTACATATGAAGTCTCTTTTAAAAAAATTAACTCTTCATTTATAATCCTTCAATAAAGGATAACTTATATAAAAAAACAAGGTTTCTCCTCTATAATGTAACCCCTTATATAATCAATGATTTATTAATTTCTTTGATAAATTTAGAAATTCACTGATGCTTAATGAATATAGAAATTTGATTTTATTTCCATCATTTTGCTTTATCCTTAAGTCATATTCTACACATTCCTTTTGCATATTTAATGATATTCCCTTAAAAATAACATACCGCTTAAATTATTGAGCCAAAAGCAATGATAAAACAAGCAAATATGCATATATAAAGCATGTGTAAAAAACTAAATTGCACATCTCGGAAAAAAATCCTATTTTCTTATTTAGTGCCACAAAAGCTGAATATTATATCAGATTATATTAAATAGTTTTTTGTCTCTATCAATATTACTGATGTATCTGTAATATGTTCTTTCAAAGATTTTAAATTAATTCACTGAGGATTAAAGGGAAAACAATCATCTGTTTTAAACCAGATCATTAGTGGCCCTCCTTTGTAACTAAGAAGGAAAAAAAAAGGTAAAAACAATTGCAGTAAAGTAAAACTTAAGAAGGTAACAAGATGTTTCTGTAGACTTCAAGAGAAACTGAGCATCTTTTTTCTATATCAGTTTCAGTACATTTTTGGCATTATACTGAATGATAGTGAAAACCAAGCAATGTTGAGTAAAATTCAAAGCTTAATCCCAATGCCAAATTATATATAAACTGTAGATACAGCCAGCACCATATACTAAGTAAGAAAATACATTAAAGTTGAAAGGAAAAAATATTAGCCACAAGGGCAAGCCAGTATGTTTTGAGAGGCACAGAAACAAAAAGTCATACAACATTGTGTGAATATCTAACCAGCAACATTTACATAGTTCTTTCAGGTACTAGCAACTGAAGTAGAAGAATCTATCAAAATTAATTTAGTGATTGATTCAAATATGATTTTAGTGTTGGAGTCATTCAATAGAATAAAGGGGAGCCTTGGAGCAACGACAAAGTTGTCTTTGTGTGTGACTTCTAGGTCATGAATTCAAGCCGTGGAATCAACCAAGGTGCCTACATCACACCCCCACGGGATGGCGCCCTTCCTCGGACCCTGCGTACTTTGAGGATGAAATTCCAACTCACTTCCAAGAGTAAAGAGCAGGAAGAAAAGGGAGAAAGGATTTTGATAAAAGCAAAAAAGAACATCTAAAAGGTAGATCACTTGTGACCAGACAGACAACAACGGAAAAAGGAAGTGCCGGTGAGGTTTTCTACACAGAAGGGAAAACAGATGTCAAAGGAGCTAATACCATATAAGAAAATGTCTCCTCGCCTATTGTAAATCGTTAAATATAGACGATTACTAGGCTCCTGCACTTGACGAGTTTACTACCACCTCAAGCGAGAAAACTGAGGACTGAGATTTCTAAAAGGTGGTGGTCTCTACTTATATTGGCATTTCAGAAGGGGGGGAAATGATCTCCCCAAACTAACAGAGACAAACACACTTCAGCATGCCAAATAAAGTGGAAGGGACAGTTAAACAAGACAAAAGAAGATCTCTAGAAAAGTTGGATGGCCATTGACTCATTTGTTGCATATAATTAACATCACTAAACTAGATTTTAGTTGTCCTGAAAGACTGAAAATATCTTCTATTACAAGCTGAAATGTAATACAAACATTTGCCTACTTTGTGATAATCAACAATTTCAGTAGCCATGTATCTCTAAAATATTTCACTTAGTCAGAAGTAAAGAGACTATTCAGGAAATGTGTAAAATTAATCCCTTAGTCTTGATTATTGAAGTGGCAACTTGGGGCAGCTTGCTGTTTATACATAGCAAAAGAAGCAACATAGAGTGGAATATACATGATAGTTCACCAGTTTTTATCTGGCAACTAATTTCAATGGAGCGCCAATTCTGAAAGGCAATAAGCATTATAAAAGAGTAATCAAGTTACACAGACGCAAAATTTGATCATGGCTCATTAAAAATGAACACATTGCTAAGGCATCAGAATGATTAGTGTTTTCAAAGATTAACAAAATGAGTTGCGAGTCCTCGATCCAATCACATAATTTACAAGAACCAGACTCACCTTTAAGCTAAACCAGGAACAAGAGAACTAATTTCTTTTTCAGGAGATTCATGAAAATAGCCTACGAACTAAGTTGATCACTGTCCATTACTGTTGCTAACAACTAAGTATTCAATTTCCTCAGAACAATTTTAGCAATCTGTCATGGGCTGCAACTGATATCAGTTACCTCAGCAAGAACGAGAAAATTTGAGGAAAGCCGGACGCTTCAACTAGGGAATAGACTAATAGAGAAACCTTGTCCAAATTGATCCATATACTTAGAGAATATTGTTGCTTATTCCGAGTCAGATTATGACATAAATGCGCCCAAAGTGACATTACGTTCAACATCCATAACTAGTAGCTGATAGCAGGATAGAAAGAATGCTAAATGAAGCTGACAATAGAAAACACAGTGCTATCACAACATAATTACAATAGTCGAACTCATCTAACTGAACAATTTCATAACAGATACTAAGCACCAAATCCTAATTCTTCGAAAAGTAACAGAGTTTGACCTTAAGAGAATAATGAAGTGGGAAAAGGGGATTCACAGTTCCATGAAGACTTGAAGAGTTGAAGACCATACCGACAACTCTATGTAGACATTTACACTAAAACAACATTAGTCCAATAAAAGGTACTAAAACAAAGACCAAATGTTATTCAACACAAATTCTAGAATACATAGAAGTCAAATTGACAGGATTTGCAGAAGGCTTACAATCAACAGTTACCCTGATATCAATCATCCCCTGTTGGAAACAAAGTAAGGACCTTCCTCCCGTTGACAGGTGCGGCTGAAGAATCCACATCATCAACATAAGGTGACACCACAGGACTACCATTATGCACTGATGTCCCCATCCTCTGAACCTGCTGCTGTGATTGCCTAGACAAAAATGGATGATGATCAAAATGCCCATTCGCCGGTGACCCAAATTGCCTATACTGCTGTTGAACTTGAGGATGATGGTGTCCAACAACCACTCCCATATGATGATTATGATGCTGCATTGATGTCACTGGCACAAATGGCAAGAACTGGTCAGGATTACCCCTCCCGGCCGGATGCAAAAAATGTGCTGGCACAGGTGAACTAGCAAACAAATTGTCCATTGCAGAATCAACACCTGCCCCTGATAAAGATTGACCACTGTTTCCACCACTACCACCATTAGAAAGACCTTGCATTCTTTTCAAATAAAGCCTGTATTTTTGCAAATGACTAGCAACATTTTCGCGCGTTAGGCCATCGACACTCATCAGTTGCATTATAGTCTTTGGGACAGCATTCTTGATCCCCAAATGAGCAACTGCATCCACAAACCTCTTGTGTAACTGTGGGGTCCACACAAGCCTAGGCCTTTTTAATGTCCTAGCTGGTTCATCTCCACCACCCCCTAATCCATTCAATTCAGCGGACTCAAATTCAGCTGATGAATTGGGCTGCTGTTGAGAAGATTGAGGAATCTGAGTCTGCTGCTGCAGCTTGTTTTGAGGATTATTTGGGCTAGTGGGGTTTGCAATATCAAAAGCTATGGCAAGATCAGGAGATATAAGGGTTTGGGATAAAGGCATTAACTCTTCTGGTTTTGGCAATTCTTCTTCCCATTTAGCAAACCAATTTGAATCCTCTTCCCTCATTTTCCTTACCAATCTTGAAAGCTAAAATCTTGGATTTTCAACAAATTATTTGGGTCAAGATCTCACCTTTATGATTGCTCTAACTTGGTGGATAGCTTGGATTACATAAATTAGCTCTAATATTACTGTCATCAAGGGAAAAAAAAAGATCTCACCTTTAGGGGAACTTAAAGATTGACAAAAGAATCTAAAACCAGGCTAGAATCAGACAAAAGAGTCTATGTGAAGATATGGGGGTGGGAAAAAGACAAGTGTAAACATTGAAAGATGAGATTTTTATGAGATGTGTGTTTGTTTTTCTCACTCTCTCCTCCTCTGTAGTGAAGAATCTTGATTTCTAGGTGAGGGAGAAAATGAAGGTTTACTTTGGAAATTTGCAAATGTGGATTACGGAGAGGATTGAGGGAGAGTGAGGGTGGATTGTGGAGAGGGGTTCGAAGTGGATCTTGTTTCTTTTCAGCTTTTTAAATATACATATTATGTTACTGTTACAAGATGCTTTTGTTATGATATTTTGTGGAAATTTAGGGGCCATGTGGATGAGAAGCAAGATGGGGTAGGTGTGGGGTTATAGGGTGGCTAGTAGGGGGAGTATGTGATGGCAAAAATACTTATAACTTTGTGTATTATTCCTCCGTTTATTTTAATTAATTGTTTTGGCTGTTTTAACACGGATTAAGAAATTTATTTTTTAGTATTAATTAATAATGAAATTATTTATATTAACCTTCATTTGTGCATTGAAAATATAACAAATAATCCTAGGCTCTTTACTCCAAGTGCAACTTTTAGAAAAAAAAAGTTAATTTCTGAAAAATCAAATATTACATATCATAAAAATGAAGCCAAAAATCGAAAATAAAGTGGACAGAAGGGAGTACATTACGTGAGATACTATTTTTTTATTGGTCCGCTTTTTTAAACATTGCTTTGAATTAAATTCCGCCAGATAAATTGGAACGAGAGTATGTGCTATTTATATACACTTAACTACAGTATATGCATTTTCATCTCAGTTTCCACTGATAAGTTTAATGGTTTGGTAGAAACAGGATCTGTAAGCAAATTTTTAACTAATGTGATGTTATTTTTGCGGGATTTAAGGTTCCTTGTGTTTTGGTTGCTTAGCAAAAGAGTCTCTAGAGATGGAGACTACATGAGATCTCAATGTGATTTTACAAAGTATTGATCTGGCTTTGTCGGTTATAAGTTTGAATAAAAGAAAAACAATATGATAGCTCAATTATTAGTATAAAGTCATCTGACTATAATTAATCTTTAAAACATTAAGGTAACATTTGTTTTAAAGTTTGATAATGCTTAAGATATTAGATAATAATGTACTAGTTAATTTTCAGTGGTTTCTTAAGTTATCATTTAATCCGACATCAACTTTATTATTTATGCTTATATATCACGACCCAAACCACTGAACTGATCAGATGGCCATGAAAGGTGCTTTTACAGCTCAAGTCAAAGGTCACAAAGATTCTCTTTTTAAAAAAACTCTTTGTACATTGTTACAGAAACATAGATGAGGTTGTAAGGAATTATGATTGGAGAGAGGATATAAAAATTATGAAGCGGAAAGAGGGAAACACTTTCCCCAAAAATAAAGGAGGAGAGAGAGAACAAGATGAAGTCGAATGAAAGAAAAGGAAAGTGGAAAGCTGACCCCATTTAAAGTATATGTAATACACTTACTTTATTGCAAATTGAGTGTGTTATAAATTCTATAATAACAAGGATTATGCTGCTATGTGCAATGCGAAATGGTCACTAGCAACATCTTTTTAAGATACCTGCTTCCAAATTGGACAATCCACTAGTGAAAACATCACCAATCAACATTACCTAATCTGTGACTTGGCTTGCATATAAAGGATGTGAAAGACATCACCAATCAAATGGAATATTAGTGTAAACCCACTTTGGTTCTATATAGCTTACAAGAAATGTTTATGCATAATACACAAGATATCATGAATGAATGAATGAAACCGCATTTTATATGCTGCAGATATCTGGTTTTCTTGTCAAACTCCAGAAGTATACCAATGGTGGAGAGCTCCCTCTCCATCTACTTAATACCAGCATCACATCAAACATTTCATGAGCATGGAAGCCTTGATTGTAAACGATCTGTTGAAGGATCAGACTGAAATATCAATTCCTGAAACATTGCCCTCGCTGTAGTGACCGAAACAACTCATTCTGGCTTGCTATTCATGGCTTCTGCAACCAGATGTTCATGACCTTCACTATACAGAAAGGACTCCTTTGATGCATCTAAATCAACAACTTTTGGAGATCAATTCCAAATATGTCAACTTTTTCCTGCTGTATATTTCTGGAGCTAAAATGGGATGCAGATTCGTAAAAGGCAGCATATGTAAACAATGGCAACAGCATCCATCTGTGCAAAGACTCCAATCATAATCTAGATGGCTGTGATAAAAGAAATACCACAATTGATTAAAGGTCGCACTTCAAGGGAGAAACTTTATGTCCATGCTTACTTTCATGAAGATATATGAATTTGCTAAACAAGTTGGAATAAGGAAGATTTCTAGGAACTCATACAAGGAGACATCCTCGAGAAAACAGTCAGAAGCAAATTAGCAACCTCAATGCACCATATTGACTTGACAAATAATATAAAAATAAAAAGGGCAGCCCGATGCAGTAAGCTCCCGCTATATGCGACAAGGGCCTATTGTAGTGAAAGAGAAAGATACTTCTGCTTCTACCTGTGCTTCCTATAATATGTAGTGATTTTGTGGGATACGCTAAGTTGCTCGGACAAGGGTGCGGGTGTCCGACATGGGTGCGGATCTAGAAGTCGGGCACTTCGAGATGTAAATTCTAAGGTTCAAGGATATGGATCCTAATGCGGGTGCAGGTGCGGGGATCCGGCTAAAAATAATTCAAAAAAATAAAAATATAAAAATATCTCTAAATTATGAGAAGTTTTGAGGAATATTTACATATATCTTGTAAAGTGTGGATTTCTTTTTTATTCTCAAGTTGTAGATAAGTAAAGGATTGATTTCCTAGATAAGATGTGCTATTTTCTTCAATTTTACCCTAGTATTGGTTCTAATTCGGAAATCAAACTGTATCTTGTCTCGAATTTTTTCATCTGTCGTGGTCAAAGTAACCAAAATTGTTTGACCAAATCCAGTACGGATCCCATACCCTCACTCATACTAGTGTCGTGTCGATACGGGTGTGGCATCTAAACTGCCGTGTCGGGGCAACTTAGGCGATACGAACGTTACTAAACTAAAATACATATATAACATACTTAAACACCTTAACATGCATTGCTTGATGATATATTTTAATCAATATCAACGTATCCTCAATTTAAGATTAGAAATCTAGCATTGTGACATCAAGTGTTCCCATTCCAAGAGAGCCATGCTGCAAACAAAAAGAAGTCTCTAGTGTCTGCTGGTTGAAGCAACTTTTAACAAATCAGCTTTTGGGAATCAATCAGTTACAATCTAATACTTAGACGACAGAAATATAATTAACATATTTATTAAAGATTTTGCATTCACAATCAGAAGTGTTAGTACTTAATCAGGTCGCTTCTATCCTTAGGATTTTGCCTCACTGATTTATGGTTGAATCAGATAGTTTTCAACATTCTAAATTTGAAGCATCTTTTGGTCAAAAGGCACTTCGTTTGCAGGTTTGAGAAGTAACAGAATGTAGATGTGGATACATTATATTCCTGATCTAATAGGATGTGTTTTTTCTTTTTATCATATTAGACTACTTTCTAAATTATAAATGAAAAACATAACTGATTTAGTTTACAGTTTTCCCGTGCCTAGTCCCCCTCCCCCTCGATCTTCCCATTGGATGTCAGAGAACTACGTTAAAATACATCCAAGTTTGAAACCCCTCCTTGAACTAGCAGCCTTTTATATCAAATCTTCTACCAAGAAGTAAAAAGCTACTAAAGGTTCATAAGAACAACTTTTTTTTGGTTAAAAGGGGGATTGAATAAATTAACAAACTAAACTGATAAAATAGGTACATCAGAGGGGAAATTTGCATCCCCCTGTAGAATCCCCTGTAAGATCTATATAATACACTACTCCCTCCGGTCCATAATAAGTGACTTTTTGGCCTTTGGCACACCCCTTAAGAAAATACTAACTCCTAGAAAAAAAATAAGTATCTTGACCATATATTACCCTTAATTAAAATTTGTATATTGTTAACTTGGCACATTGGAATATGTAAATAAGGGCAAATTTGAAAAACTACAGTTAATTCATTCTTGATTATGTAAAAAGGACACTTATTCTGAACCAAAAATAAAAAGGCCAAAAAGTCACTTATTGTGGACCGGAGGGAGTACTATATAGATAAATTTAGCTTCCTCTGCACCAGAAGGTATTTATTCTAACTTCAGTTTCCCCAACAGTTCTTTTAAATGGCTTTATTCTGAACACAGTTGATAGGAACTAAACTTATATCCAACTGCAGTTTGATACATACTTCCACAATTGTGTAAAAAAGTTATAAAATAATAGGGGCGAAATACATAAATAGCCCCTTTAAGTTGTCCTCAAATATCAGACAAACACCTCAACTGAGCTGATTTTCAGTTAAACACTTCAAGTGGCTATCAAGTGTATCAAGTAAATACCCGACCTAGTCAGCCCACATCGCCTGTGATACACATTCCAAAAAATTCTAAGAACCAATTAGTATTTGACACGTGGCTAAACAATTAAAATAAAACTAGTTTGTGGGCACGCGCAACGCGCGTGTACCCCTAATGAGTATTAGACTTTAAAAATAACATAAATATTACTATTAAAATATTTTTTGTTATAAAATGAAATTTAATTGTAAATTCCGAAATAATAAATGATTCTACTTAGCTAATTCCATAAAAGAAGAAATCTTACCCCATAAGTCCTTGGATACCTTAGATGTCAAGGTTCCTTTATTTCAGATAGTCCATAAATATAATAGCAAAGAAGCAAATACAAAAGAACCGCTCAAAGCAAATATCTCAATTTAATTGTAAAAAATATAAAAATGCAATTGGCGATTACAAGAATATCGTAATCATAAGAATACAAGCTTTCGTGAAGCTTTTTTAAACAAAAAAAATTTAAGAAATCAAAGAACAAATTGATTAAGGATTACACATCCACTCAACATAAATTTATATCTTTGTGTGTCATAGATATTTATTCATTACCTGAGGAGAAACTAACCACTTGCACTCAATTGCTTCACTTGCTGCATCCACAACTCTATTAGGCAAAATTTTAGCATCTATCTTACACCTGCAACAAAAATCACAAATTGGGGTTTAAGATATCGTTATTTTAAATGAACCCAAATCAAAAAATATAAAATTTTGAGTAATCAACGTGAATATATAAAAAAACAAAGTGGGGATAATTTAGTTTTTATCGTAGAATAGAAAGTAAAGTTATATCGGTAGATGAATTCAGATACGAAAATATAAATTCTTGAGTACTAAACTTACATAGAAAAAAGAATGGAGATAAGCTTTTGCCCAGAAATAAGAGGTAAAGCTATGATGTGAAAGGTTATCAAGATGAGTCAATTCAGAAGGTGTCTTCCTAAGTTTTTAAACGGAAGAATAAATAAGTGTCCTTGCTATTTAGTGTGATTTAAAGAGCATAATAAAAGTAGGATGCCATAAATCAAAACAAACTAAACTTTGTATATATTAAATGAATAATTCATTATTTGTTGATCATTTGCATTCGGTAGATGAATTTGGCTTGTATTAAATTAGCCAAATGAATTCAGCCTATTATTGAGTTACTCAATGCAACTCTTTACATTCTCCAACTTTTTTAAAACTTCATTAGAATGTGTAATTCCATTTTTACACAATTCTTTTTACTTTAGTAGTATTTGCTTGAAGGGTAAAGAAAGTCATTTTACTTTTAAAGGACAATTTGGTAATTCAGCTTTCACTTTGGGTCTTCCTACTTATAATATAGCATGATGATTAATAAAAAATCAGAAAACCTAATAAACTAGTAAATTACAAATCAGCCACCACCAGTACCCTACTTCTTTCTTTCTTCTCCGATGACCCCTCCCCACTTCTATAGCGCTTCCCCTTTTTCCTTATTCAACTCTTCTTCCCCACCAACCACATATAACAAAATACTCAATCTTTTAGTCTAGAAGATAGCTTAATTACATAATTATTTGCTTTGTTGGTAGGTTGAATCAGGTTTTCACATAATTTTGCTGATGCTTCTTTAAGTGCCCATTATGGATAACATTATTGTGCTTCATTTCTTACCATGCGGCGGCAGATGACACCGAACAAAACAAGTGGAGCTTCGCTACCAGTTGCTAAAAGACAAGTTAATTGGACCATGAAAATTTTCAAATTATAGCCTCAAAAGGGAATTGGAGAAGGTCGATTGCCAGAAATGCGATTGAACTTTTATGCATGATCAATGGCATTGTTATAGAGTGGTGGATGTTACTGATTTTTTTTAAGATTGAAGGAGAAGAGGTGAATTAATGGCGGAAGGTGGAGCCGTGAAAGAGCTACTGATATTCCCGTGTTTAGGTCAAGAAAATTTGGTGATGGAGATGAATTATTTTGGGAGTAAAATGGAATTAATGTGGGAAAAATTAAAAAGGCAGTGGAATCCACATAAAAATTATGGTTGAGATGAATTCTTCGGTGAAGAAAGTGAAATTAACGTGGCCGAAAGTAAAAAATTATAGTGGGACCCACATAAAAATTAAGTTTAATCTGAAAGAAAAAAGAGGACAGAAAAACATAATAAGCTCACGCGCTCAACTTTAGGTGAAACACACTTGATCTGCCATGTCATCCTTAGGTATCTACTAGGCACACTTTTACCAAGTAGAGGTGTCTAACTGAAAATGGGCTCAGTTAAGGTGTTGGCTTGGTAGTTGAGGACAGCTTAAAGGGGCTATTTATGTATTTTGCCAATAATAGGTGTAAGCTAAGTAGGTAATACAAAGGCAAATTCAATATAATGCCATGCAAGCACAAGCCATTATTACTCAACCAGTGCCATTTAAGGAAAACAATAGTGGTGGATACAAATTACTAAACCAAGGAAAAGGAGGACAATGGACGAGACTATACCAGCATGGAATTCGACGTGATCTGTATTAGCAATCATTGGTGACACTAATCGTCTTTCACAGAGTTTGAGTGCACAAGCCTCTGAAACCTATTTGATAATTCTTGGTATGAATGAACTTCAGATGGCGGCACTTGTCTAATGGCGGCCTTCAGATGTTTCATTGTTATTTCAGAGGCATCAAGGCTTTCCTGATACCAAAAAAGTTAGTACAAACGAAAATATGCATAAACAGAAAGAGAGGGTGGGAAGGAGATGTATAGACACAGCCACAAAAGAGTAAATTTACTTCAATTGCTGCAATAGCTGCTTCACGACATATCATAGATATGTCAGCACCAGTACAGCCGCTCGTTAGCCGAGCTAGGTCTTTAATGCATATGTCAGAACTGCATGGCATCTTCTGCAAATGTATGTGGAATATTGCCTCCCTGTCTTTTTCATCTGGAGGTCCGACATACAGCAATCGATCAAAGCGTCCTAACAAAAATTGCAACACAAGCAGCAAACAAGGTATTGGTAGTAGTAGCAGAATTCAACATGAAAGGTAGTAGCAGAACAGAGGATTTCACCTGGTCTTAGAAGAGCAGGGTCAATCTTGTCTGGCCGATTTGTTGCAGCAATAACAGTGACATTAACTCTCTGGTGCAAACCTTTAACAAAAGAAAAGTAAAATTCCAGCTTAAAACGATTAGAAACTTTGACAATCAAGAGTTCCTCATACATAAAAAAACTGAGACAATTTTGAACTGCTTTGCCACGTTAGAATCCTATTTCTACCAATTCAACTAAGCCATAGATTACGGGCAGTGTTGGCATTTGTATTAAAGGAATTAAATTTTTAGTCAAGAAAAAGAAAATCATATAATGGAATGTCAGTGCCTTTCTCTTCCCCCAGCTACCCGTTAGTGCCTCAAGTTTAATATGGAGATAAGAATCTCATGTTATACATGCTTAGGAATGATTTTAAACAACAAGATATTCAAGAAAATACGTCTCAAGGACCAAATCACTCTTGCAGCCCTCCGCACTATATTACTCCTCCAGCTATTAAAAGACATCCTTAGGCACCTGCTTCCGACGAGAACAAATAATGGCATTGACTCACTGATAAAAAAGAAGAAAAACTTATACACTCTACCATGTTAGAGTGGGTTGGTCTGATGGTAAGCACCCTCCACTTCCAATCAAGAGGTTGTGAGTTCGAGTCACCCCAAGAGCAAGGTGGGGAGTTCTTGGAGGGAAGGATGCCGAGGGTCATTTGGAAACAGCTTCTCTACCCCAGGGTAGGGGTAAGGTCTGCGTACACACTACCCTCCCCAGACCCCACTAGTGGGATTATACTGGGTTGTTGTTGTTGTTGTTGTTGCATGTTAAAAGTGAATGACATGGGCGTAGTTACTTCATGCAGACTTCAAAAATCACTGAAAAGCCTTCTAAAACCTGAACGTATGCATCCCGAATACATACTCCTATGTGATGCTTGAAAAGTTCATGTAACATTTCTGTGTCTTGGCACTGCAACCTCAGCTTCAACCCTCCTTAAGCTCACCACCCTAAACAGGTCATTCATACCCAACCCAAAAGTACCTGGTTTTTTTAACATCGGAACTAGCGCAGCATAAGGAAAAAGGCACAAAGAGAGGAGGCAGTGTCTAGTATATGGCATTGATCTTGATTCATTACTTAGAAATTCTTTCCTAACCCAATGAAAAACATAGATTGCCTAGTATATGACGTTCATCTTGATTCATTAATCTTAGAAGTTATTTCCCCACCCCATGAAAAAAGTAGTTACGTCCCTTTAAATTTTGAAGTGGGAACTTTGGTAGAATGGTAATCTGGTTTCATTTCAAATTCTGCTTAGTCAAATGACCACCAACTAAACTTACTGACCTAAACAAACAAGATCACCCACTAATGTTCTTCAATATAGTTCAAGTGTTGACAGCTGAGAAGTCCTTTAAATGTGGAACACTCACCATCTAATTCAATAAGAAGTTGACTCATGACCCGATCTGCCACAGAAACCCCATCACTTTCTTTGCCACGTACAACAGCAAGGCCATCTATTTCATCAAAAAATATAATTGAGGGAGCATTTGCCCTAGCCTTTGCAAATAAAGTCCTGACAGCTTTTTCTGATTCCCCCACCCATTTACTGTAAAGCTCAGGGCCCTTCACTGCAAGAAAGTTCAACCCTGCTTCGGAAGCAACTGCACGAGCTAACAATGTTTTGCTGCATCCTGGAGGACCGAACATCAAAACTCCAGTAGGGGGACGAGTGCCAATGCGCTTGAAAGCCTCCTGGTGTTTCTGAGGCCATTCAACAGCTTCTATGAGCTGCATCTTCACCTCCCTCTGTCCTCCAACATCATTCCAGCTTACCTTTGGAACCTCAAGTATAACCTGATATTAAGAGGAACCAAGTCAGTACAGGGCAGACTGCAATTCCAGATGTCTACAAATGGTCCTTAAGCAAATCTGTTGAAATAACAGGCAGCATGAAGTTCAAGTGGAAAAGCAGGTAATGATGATCAATTGCAAAGTATATACAGAATAAACTTAATTACAGGATGTGAGCATCCATGACCAAAACTTACATCATAACCCTACTGCACTAAATTAATCAAAGACAAGTTAAAAGTTGACCCTTTGCAAAAACCAACTCATGAATGCAATTTGACTGGGTTCAATCCCAGAACTGCTAGCTCGATGGCCAAAAACCATTAGAAAAATAGCCTGTTTTCTGAAACTTGTAATCATACAAATATCTGAATATGAAAAGCACATCAACATAGAAAGCATCACCAAACTTAATAACTATGTTTAACAAAAAAAAAACTCTAAACACGTAAAACATACCTCTCTCATGGCACTTGGCCTTATTTTCATTCTAGCCTTTTCAAAATCCTTATAAGTGATCCTAAGAGTGTCTGTTTGTTCCATGCAAGTAAAGTCTCTTGGAATATCTGATGAGATACATGCTTCTGAAATAGATGAAGATGCACCCTCGAAATCTCTGTCAGAAGAGAGGTATTTATTATCTCGCAAGTAATGGGTACCATTCCTGCCAAGGCGTCCATCAAATGCTGGAATTGAAGGTTTACTATGAGTATTGCCAAAGCTTGTCTTTGACTCAACATGTTCACGAAGACAATGCAAAGCTGCTTCGTTGCACAGAGCAGCTAGATCAGCGCCCACAAAACCATGTGTAGCTGTTGCAAGGTCTTGAACATCCTTTTCCAGAAGAGCATGTTCCATTTCACTCATCAGTGTATGTAGTATTTCATACCGTTGTCTGGCAGACGGTACGCCTAAACATATTTTTCCATGAAATGAGAAAGGGTCATATATCACATCAAAAACATGATAGCTAACGCAAAAAAATACTGACTATGCTCAGCCGACTCGCAGCAAGAATATGAAGAGTAACAGCAGCAATGACTGGTGGATGAAGTGACAGAATTTTAGCATCGAAATGTCTTGACCTCATTCAATATTACATGTAGGAACTCCTTAATTGCGTTCAATTACCATCACAATGTTGAAAATGAAAATAGGAACCAACAAATAAGTTGTACAAGGGCAGGGAAGGCATTCCATTAAAAAGAATATCTCACTATCAGTACGAAAAGAAGCAAAACAACAAATTGATACAGGAAAAGTCAGATCCTGTACAGAGACGAGATACTACAATAGGAGAAGAAGAATTGACACGTAATGTACCACAATAGGGAAAAAACATATCATGAGCATTCGCAAGAGTTTCCTTGTCTCTGTCTCTCGTTCTTTTTCTTTTATTGTTTCTCTAGTGGGGATGAGGGGTGGGGAGGAAGTAAACCTCCTTTCTTAGGAACTTGAGAAAGAAGATTAAATAATTCTAAGAGCGTCCAACAATTTCCAGTAGATATCGAAGAGCAAAAATATAAGAGGCAAGAAGCCTAGACTACACTAGAAGAAGACAACAACAACAACAACCCAGTATAATCCCACTAGTGGGGTCTGGGGAGGGTAGTGTGTACGCAGACCTTACCCCTACCCTGGGGTAGAGAGGCTGTTTCCAATAGACCCTCGGCTCCGTGCCTCCAAGAACTCCCCACTAGAAGAAGACACAATCAGCAAAATCTTTATTCTCTCCGAGTCTAATAGACTTAGCTTCTTTTTTAGGCACAGTACAATTTTATTGACCCCATTTCCTTCAGTAGCAAAGTTTCCACTTCTGGAAACTCAAATCAACATGGAATTACACTGGATCACTTTCTCTGTGATTTGAGATCTCACTTGCTTTTAACTGTTTAAACTATTATTTTCAACATCTCGACCTAGATACATGCACAATTTAGACTTTATGCTTAATCTCAAATAGGATCATTTAATGGAGGTACCTGCAAACATACATCAAGCTCAGCTCCTGGAATCATCCCCACCCAAAGACTTGGTAATATTTGTCAAGGAGAAGAAAGACGGGAAGAACCAACAAATAGTCATGTAAAACCAATATGGCGACTTTGGTATAAGCACGTCTAGAATCTAGACTTAAGGTTTTCATAATTTAATGTCTAGTCCATTTGTGAAAATGATTAGGTCCCATAACAATAATTTATAAGGAGATTTTGTAGTGACCTATTTCAATTTCCCTGTCAAGTCTTCCAGGTCGTCTAAGAGCTGGTTCAACACTGTCAGGTCGATTGGTTGCAGCAATAACAAGTACTCCATCAGCTCTTCTTATTCCATCCATCAAGTTTAACAATGTAGCTACCATTCTTTGGGAAAGCTCTTCACCTGCATCTTTACGAGCAGGCGCAATGGCATCCAACTCATCAATGAAGACCTGTAAATGAAAATGGCTCTGGGTTATGGAAAAGTTAATCAATTGACACTTGATATCAGAAAGCTTATATATTGCAGAAACCATGACCAAGATTTGTATTACAACAAAGATACAGATATCAAATTGACTTTTTATACGGCCAAAGGAAAAAATAAGGTTGGTTAACTAAATTCAGTGTCAATCCCATAGTTTAGACATACTAGGCTATGCCAATCTCAGACACCGTTATCCATTTTTCCATCTGCACAGTTTACTATCTGAGGTAGGGGTGTTCATGGTTCGGTTTGGATCGGCTTTTTCCTAAAAAGAAACCAAACCAAGTTAGTCGGTTCTTAAAAATGCTGGAACCAAACCAAACCAATTAAGTCGGTTTTTTATCGATTCGATTTTTGTCGATTTTTATCGGTTTTTCGGTATTTTCGGTTATTTATCGATTTTTTTCTTAAATATGAGACATACATTACGAAACACATATTCCGGCGACTACATTTTCAACGTTAACACTATCAAACCAATTGCTCTTTGAGAAATCTATCATTTACCAAGATATATTAATGATAATTAAATCAAATAGTGATGAATAATTTAAGTAATCAATGAAAAATCAATTATTTTTAACATGAGATAAATTCGTGTACTTAGCAAAAGAAAACTACCAATCAAACTAGAATGTAAAGGCAAAAAATTAGATTATTGTAATAGCAAAGAACTAGACTAAAAATACAAACGACTAATATGTACCATAACATTTAAAAACTTTATATAAAAATATACATATTGTAGGCATATAAATTTTATCGGACTTATATCCAATAAAATAACATGGATCATATTTTAAATGCAAGATATATTAGGCCAAATAAATATTATGGGAATATAATTGAATTAATTATATAAGTCCAATACATATGGGTTAAATAAATAGGTCCAAATCTATTGGGCTAGCCCATTTAATTGGGCTAAAAGTGATGAGCTCACTTCACTAAGCCCAAGATCTTATCTTCCTAGAGGCCCAATTCGGTGTCACGTATCAAATGACATAGCACGCCAAATCAAACAAAATAGCCAATAGGATCATGCCACGCGTCAAAATGACAAGGCATGTCAAGACAAATTAAAAGGCCAATGAAACCGTGCCACATGTGCAAATGACATGTTCTGGCCAATCAAATGCGGCATTGTCACTCTTCAATCTGATTGGTCGGAAAAAGTTTGTTCTTATCATAACTCTTCCCTCCCACAACTATAAATAGGGGTTTTCATAATTCAGAAAAGACACCAGAAGTTATAACAAGAAGCAAGAGAGAGCTCGTGAATCAAACGCCGCAAATTTCTCTACAAGTTTCAAGCTTCAAGCAATCAAGTTCAAGTTCAAAAAATCAAGTTCAAGCTCAAGAACGAAGAACAAATGAAGATTCAAGGAGTACTAGTTCAAATCAAAGTTCGTGCTAGTTGAATTCAAGATCATCATTCGTGGCAACAACTATATATTCAAGATCAAGCTCAAAGGCCTTTGAATTTATTTACTATTGGAAAGAAGAATCAAAGGATCCATAGAGATTGTACACTCATATTATTTGAAATTAAATACTACGATTATTGCATTATTTTTCGGTCTCAATTATTTTCTTGACGCAATATTGTCTACACATATATATATAGGTGTAATAATAAATTTAAATAGCTACTTCTATAATCGGTTTGGTTCGGGTTTTTTCAGTTATTTTTTTATTAAAACCAAAATCAAACCAAATTTGATCGGTTTTTTACAAAACCAAACCAAACTTAAAAAGTAATGGTTTTTTTGGTCGGTTTGATTCGGTTTTCGGTTTGGTTTGGTTTTTCGGGTTTTTATGAACACCCCTAATCTGAGGCAATAGAGCAACTCCTATCTTCTGTACTAGAGTCCAATACCCGCAGTAATCAAACATCATATAGCAAGTATCCAAGAATAACCTAATGGTGTCCTATGTGGACACCTAGAACGAATCTGACACAGCAACATTCAATAATCTCTATGGTACCTTCTCAAAGAAAATCAATAATCTCTACATATTGTGTATCTTGAAGGATAATGAGAAGTCCATGCAACATAACTTGACAATGATGGGACACTGCTTCCATTTTTTAATTCCGTTTAAAATCTTTTCTTGTAACACTGCTTTCCATCTATTACCAATTTGCTTTTACCTATTCAAAAAAGAATATTGCTTTAGGAAATCCACGAGTTGTTTCTATCAGGAAAAAAAGTTCATTCAGCTGAAGGGAGCAAACCATAATACTAGCTTGCAGAGTTCAAATGTTAGCTTAGAGATTCCGCTGTAGCACTGACGATTCCATATATAGCCTATCATAATTTATGAACGAGATATAATCTAGAGTTACAGCTTCATGAACTACCATGGTGCAATGCATTTCTAACAGGAAGATCTAAACTAGATATAAGATTCATGACTCGGGACTAAAACGTAGTACCTTCAAAACCGATGCGCAGTAATAAAAGGAACCACCAAAACTTTTAAATGGACTTCTCATTGTTTCTCATCTATAATTCATACATTTCAAAAAGATTGTTTTTTTAAGAATACATTTCAAAAAGATTCTTTCCTTGAGATCACAAGAATTGATATCTCGTTGTGACTTCCTACTACTGAAGTTCTATTTTCCATTTTGTTGGCATTACACATTAAGACACTTTAAGCAGTGAGACTTCTATTTCAGCTATTGTGACAATTGAACTCAAGCAAATTTACTATTTAAACAGAAGATATCTGAACTGTAAAAAGTGAGAAAGTAAACCACGGCAGGAGCTGCTTGACTCGCTGAATCAAAGACCTCGTTCAATGCCCGTTCACTTTCGCCATAATATTGACTAATTACTTCAGGCCCATTGACGGAGAATAGGTTTACACCAGCTTCATGAGCACATAATCGCGCTAAAGCAGTCTTTCCAGTTCCAGGTGGGCCATGAAGAAGTACTCCCTTTGTAGGCCGTAAACCCATGCTGAATTATTGACAACTGAACATCAGCATATGATAGAAAAGCAATACGACATGGACATTTTCTACATAGAATGATTTTGTTATATTGGTGTAGTAAGGAAGCTCATTAGCAGTGGTCCTGCATCAGAGATATGCATTTGCTTTCAGAAATTCCAACGATTTTCCTAGAGAACAAATTACTCTTCCCCCAAAACAGAAAGGAAAAGCGGAAAGCTGCTTATTCAATTTCTGGCAGGAAATTTGAAAATATATTCATGTCATTATCAATGTGCTGCAACAACGGTAAATCTCACAGTAACTGTATATCAAGCTGAAAAAAGGGACTAGTTGAAACAAAAAAATTCCACCAAATAAGTGAACATTTGACATACTGCACAAAGAAAAATTTAAAACCCATTATCGTAGAAAGGAGAATATTTCTGCACAGAAATTTTATGTAAGAAATCGAAACCACTTTTTAAGGGAAAAATTGCATATATATAGGTTCTGAGTCCAAATGCCATTAACCAAAGTTATATCCTTCTAAAAAAAAACCTGACATTTACATTAGAAAGAGAGCATACCTAGCCATAGTACCTTTCACAGCTGATGATATTATTATGTCCATTAGAACTGCAAATTCTTCAGAAAGACCACCCAATTTTGGGTAGTCAACTCCATCCTTACTGTTGATATTTCTATGTTGAAGCTCTGACGGTGATAATCTTCTAATGGGAGTTCCCATATCAGTATTCTGGGGTAAATGTAGAACTACTTTTGTTTTGTGATCTACAGAGAAAGCAACATTCACATACTCCCCCAAACTCTGTTGAGGAGAAGCACCTGTAACTTGGAAAAAACACAGCCTTGAAAGCAGTGGGACAATCACAAGATTTCCAGAGAGTAAAATACGAGAATACAACCACGAAGCTGTACAGGTTTGTACAAGTTTCTTTGAATGCTCATCTACCAAAACTTCTCTTATATTGAATATGTTGCTAGACGTGCCACCTACATCAGAAGAAATTGACACTGATTCTTGATCCTTGGGCGTATTGAACTCCCTGGTGCCAGGAGAATTAAGTCTAGAATGAGAGTGTAATGGAGTCCTTGGAGATGAAACCCTCATAGACTCAGCTCGACCATTTATTGTTTCAGTGGTTGAATATCGAGGGGATATGGAGCTGTTTATCACAGATTTTCCATTACGAGATACCAGCAACAAAGATAGTTCCTCGCATTTACTAACGGAAAGGTAACTAACTTTTTCACTGGACAGTCGATTGCTTCCATTTGCAATACTCCTTATGGTATGATCCCCGATAGGATGAACAAAAATGATCCTACCTGAGGCAGGAGAACCCATACTCCATGAGAGGCTTGAAGATAATCGTGCTCCATCTTTTAAAACCTGCAAAGAGATCAATGTCAAGTCAGTGAAAATTCTGTCATTTGGTGTTAGAATCCAACAGAACCTCTCTTTAAATACTTTCGAAAGAATAAGTATTTAAAATAATACTCAGATTCAACAAATATTATAAGCTAGCATCAGGTTCAGGAAAAATATTATAACTATTTCATGAAGCCTAATAATCGCTCTGGAGCATCGCTGTGTTTTCATTTCAAGTTCAGGATAAAATAAACACTTAAACAATCTCCAGGTTTATATGCTTATTTGCCAAACTAAGTAACAGAGACTGGACAGTAGAAAAAATGGAAGAACGAAACAAATATTTGCATCCAAACCTTACAAGAAGGGAAAACAGTCGCAAGAGCAAAGAAGTTTCCTGCTTCATGAGCCACGTTTTCTGTATCCTCAAGCCCAAAATGCCGTGTACACTCATCTACTAATGAGCTAAGCAGGAAGTTACTCGCATTTTTCCTCGAAGAAGCAAGGGACACCTGTTAACATTGGAAAGTAAAATAAGATCAAACTCTATGAAACCAATAAATGTTTTAACTCCATAGTATTGCTGAAAATTGATTACACGCACTTAAAATGAACTTATGCAGCACATCCATAAATCTACTAACAAAAACATGTGCATAGCACCCGAAAAGCACATCCCTTGACAACGCCCCTTTCCCAAATCACAAACCAGCTCAAATATCTATTTTTTTATAAGAAATATTTCCTTAAAATTTATGTTAATACACATTTTTAAAAACTTTTACTGCCTCATTTTTCCCTTATTCACGCGATCCATATCAGAAGCTGCTTCGTCAGCAAAGTTGTGGTTTGGACTTTCATGATGTTTGTAATATGGTGTCACATGGCCAACATCTTCTGTAGGATAATTCCTTAGACAGATGTGAAAGGAATAATGAATGCAGCTCTTTTTTAATTGTTCTCATGAACATATTCTTTCTGTTGAAAGAGGCTCATATAAGTTCTAAGTCGAGCTTAAGTCATAAACTAAGGAAAAATATAGAACTCAAATTACTTACAAACAAATTAAAGTCTATTAACCAAATTCAGGCACAACAAGAATTCTTTATATCACAAAACACACAAACGGGCGCGCGCACACACACACACACAACACAAACACGCGCATACACACACAACACAAACACGCGCATACACACACACACACACACACAAGACACAAGACACACACACAGAGAGAAATTCATATGCATATTTTAGACGGGAAAAGGGCAATATTTTTGAATTAGAACAATAGAGATGAAAGAAAAAACAAATTTTACCGATACAATGGAGCCAGGGGAAATAGAAGAAGAAAGCATGGAAGATTCGGAAAGCCAAATCTTACAGCCTTTCGTATCCACAGTTTCAACAGCATCTTCCGAAATTCGGCCAATGAAAGCTGTTTTCGAAATCAAAGACGGGAACTTTCTAGAAGCTTCTTCAAGACGGAACCTTCTAATCTCTTCTTCACTGAATTCTTCACCGTCCGATGAAACTGATGGAGTAGTAGTAGAACTAACTTCTGATTGTGAAAGTCTTGACGCTGATTTTTGATTCTTCTTCTTTGAAGGCATTTTCAAAATTGAATAAATTATAATTAGAAACAAAAATTGATTTTTTTTTTTTTTTTATGAAAAAATTTGCGAATTGAATTGAATTTCTGTGTGTATCTGCTGCTGCTGCTCCAAGAATTGGAGGTGCAATGCTGTTTAAACCCTTAACAGAGGTTTAGCACTTGGGAGATAGAAGTGTAAAATACTATTCCAGTCCCTAACTTTGTTCTGGATTTGCGCTTTTGTCCTCAAAAACTTCTTATTTTTCAAATGGATCGTGCCTTAGCAGTCCCTTTCTAGTTTCGTTTTTCCGTTTTCTTCTTTCCTTTATTAAATACTTCCTCAGCTTTACTTTATGTCCAAGTGTCACTAATCTAAAATTGAAAACAAAAAAATTTAAATTTTTAGAGAAAAGAGATAAGTTGCCCATCAGAAAAATCAATTACTGTTATGAATATATTATATTATGGATGTTCATTTAGTACTCCGTTGTAAATAAGCTTCATGAAGAAGCTTATCCATATGAGGCTCCGCCGTAAATATGTTTATCCATTTAGTACTCCATTGGAAATAAGCCTCCTGAAGAAGCTTATCCTTTCGGTACTCCGTTATGGATAAATATTACCCATGGTAGAAGATTATCTATATGTGGTACAACATCTTAAAGTAGCAGCTTACAAGCAGCTTACACAGCAGCTTACAAGCAGCTTACACAGCAGCTTGCAG
>AWOL01S0030247.1:7933-25553 GCA_000715115.1 Nicotiana otophora
TCAATACGAAATAATGTACCGAGTATGTAAGGCAATATACTAAAAGCTAAAACTGAACTGATAATATAATAACTGTAAGCAACTAGAAGTCAATGATAATCTGAAGATATGCTTACCTGCTGATACTGACTCAACTCTCTCAATATAGTAAGTAAAAACGTTGTCCGGCCTTATAAAGTTCGGTATATATATATCACTGCTCTGCCGTAGTAGGCCCGCTCGTAGGCGCTCGGCCATACTACGCTTTGTATCTCGGCCAACTGGGCTCGGCTACAGTAGGCTCGGTATATAACTTACCATCTGATCAGAGGTTGCCCAATAGGGGCCTGCCCATCGATTATAGCTCGATGGTAATGAAAATACTCTAATACTGTATATATAGATTCTCTGCTCTCATGACTGGAAAAAAACAAATACTCAATTGAATATGAAGTCCCGATAAGGAGAATATTGTAACTTACAAGACTAGGAAAATATACATAAATTCCGAAATATGAATTTTTCTTTATGTCTCGTTATCAAAGTCGTGTAATTACGAGATCATGCCAAAAAGAAGAAAGGGATTAGACTTAACATACTTGGAGTAGGGAAAAATCCATATGATGTTCTTGGAAAAGGTTGCACCGTACTACCTTAGAATCGCAAAATTTTACGTTGCTAAAGTTCTAATAATTTTCGTTGGATTGGTTGAAGAATCACGTTGTTTAATGTAATATTTAGAATTTGATTCCAGTGTTTGAAAATGAAAAGTTAAAAACTTTTAAGAATGGCCGACGTTCTCAACCTCTGATTATAGTGTCTTGAGAATGAAAATGTTGTAAAATCCTAGAATGAAATGTATTAAGTTGAAATTAATATAATGAAATGTATCTTGATCTTAAGGCATTAGTTTTCCACCTAACCACAAATGACAAAGAGTCATTTGTTTGGTTAGGGGCTTGCTGACACGTGGGGGTGGGTTGGATATTTCTGATCTTATCCTATAATCCACTTAATTAGTTGGGTAATATTTCGTTACCCGGTAATTAACCAATTAGCCATATAATTAAGAATTGTCTCAAATTACTTAAAATTATACTAATTTTTAATATACTTAATACATCATACTATCACGGTCATATGGTACCTTATATGGTAGTAGTCCATAAGTATCGGGTATTATACCTCGGACCGTATTTTATCCAAAATCGACAACCTTCAACGAAACTCATTTTCTTTAATTTGTGTAGCCTTTCCTTCATGACACTTACTTATTACTTGTTATAAATAGCATAAATATGCTAACCTCCAGATAATCGCATCCCCGAGTTTATGTCAATTAACTGAAGATGAAATTTTAACGTGCGGAAAACGCGAGATGTAATAGCCGCGTCAGGCACCCGGTGCCTTACCCAACCGAGTACCAACATAACGTAGCTTTCTAATCATACCATCATGGATAAATGGGCCAGAACGGCTGTCATGATATAACCAACATAGAACATAAGGGAATACTCGACATAGGATGACCCAATATGGAATACAAATTTATACGTGTGACATACCGGCCAATAAGGCCGACATGATCATTTGTACACTCAAAACATAGGCCGACAAGGCCATAAAAGCATACATACACATGACATCTGTATACAAGCCTCTATGGGTACATAAACGTCATAAAGGTTAGGACAGGGACCCACCATTCCAATACAAAAAATGTCCAAAGCATACTGACAAAATAGGCAACTTCAGAGCAAGTGGAGTGCGCCAACACTTTCCGCTGAGCTGATAGCCTACTAGGAGGATTGTCAACCTGTCTATCAGGACCTGCGGGCATGAAATACAGCATCCCCAGGAAAAAGGGACGTCAGTACGAATAATTACCGAGTATGTAAAGCATGAAAAATAGTATATAAAAGACGTGAAAGAAACATGGAGTAAATAACTCAACCTGTAAGTCTGAACAGCTATGTGCATCATAAGACATTTGTAATATCATGCATATGCATATACATGTCATTCCATGCATAGGTATATGCGTACATAATATCATCAAGCCTCTAAAGGTATCCCATCATATCATCTCAGCCTCTGTGGGCAAAAGCATCAACGTATACTAACTGATCAAGTAGTGGTGCGTATATAACATCGTAACCTTTATCCATACCCCACATAGATATAATATACACGTATATAATGTCATCTGGTCATGGGCTAATGTACATCTATAAATGAATGCAATGCATAATGAAGTAAGTCAATAAGATCTCTCGGGATGGCATAATATCAATATGCCTTCGGTTAAAATCACGAAATAAACTTTATCAACTTACTTGTTTTCTAAGACCCATGAACACACGATATAATAATAGGACACATAGGAAATCAAGAACTTAGGCACCACTAGTACTTCTAAGAATACAATCAGTTATGAAAGTTGTCGTTTCATTTGTATCATATGGATCATGCCAAAAGGAAATAAGGGATAGCCATAACATACCCTATATCAATCTGTCCAATAACCACGCTGAACTCATCACGTCGCACCTTAATCTACAACAACAATAATAATACTTATTTGGTTAATATCTCAGCTCCTATCTTGGTTCTTCAACCCTTAGGTTTTCCACCAACTAGAACTTGAAAAGAAGAGGAAATCATTTAGGGTTTTGTGTTTAATTTTTGGGAGATGTTTGTTGGGGTGTATCTTTGATATTTTTGATATATAATGAGTGTAATATCTAAAGGAAATCTACCTTTAAAAGGGATCTTTGGCTGACTCTAACTCACCCCCTTTTTGTACATATTTCGTCCTTTCATTTAGGCAAGTAGGTGACACACCTATTTGTCACCTATACAGTCTGCGCAGTCTCGCAAAAATATAAATATCTCTCTACACCGATGTCGTATCCACAAACGGGTTAATGCGTTAGAAATGAGAATCATAGATCTTCCATTTGATAGGTAGATCATCCCGTAAATCAGAGTATATTGGGAGAAAATATCAGCTATATTTGACCTAATTTTCAGCTCATTTATGAATGTAACTTGTGATGACCTTTGCCAACTTTTGTTCCACAACTCGCTTGACTTCAAACATAATACACGGCTATCATACAACTAAATTAACTCATAACATAAAATCCTTATCATGTTAAGAACCCTAGTCTCACCCCAAAAGTACATGTTATAACATTCCCAACTTGTCGACTTTCGACGAAACTTATCTTTTTTGATTCGTTTAGCTTCTAAGCCCTCCAACCCTCTTGGTACTTGTTATTCATGATCTTAAATATTTAACCTTCAAGGTAACATGATTGACTTACTTTATGTACTTTAAAAAACAATCTCATTTCTGAGCTTACATCAATTAACTTACGACGTACTCACACGTACGAAAACACGGGGTGTAACACTTTTCTTAGCACCTTATATCCATCACGAATAACAAACCTAAACCATTACATGATTTTTATATATCCATAAAGTTTAATACATCATGCCGCCATAAATTTCCTTGCTCAAGTCATCCTTAAAACCAATATCTTCAAGTCATAACTGATCCACAAACATGCCTCAGGTTGAAACTAATGTATCACATAACCATGCAACCTGATCCTTGATAGCAAACTCCCCCACTTAGCTCAAAGCCATAGAACACAACATCTGATAACCCGCAATGCCCTTACTATATTAGTTCCATAATCCCGCATTGTAATTCAATTAAATCATTCATAAGCTCATGTAATAAAAATAGTAAAATACCTCAAATTATCTGCTAAGATCAAATTCATCCCCGTGAAAGTCAAACCAACTTCCTCAAGAGATCCAAACTCAAATTGCAACACATAAAACCCACTGCAATACATAAATCACATATCCATGGACTACCCTGTAGGTGATAAACCACCTACTTAGCCTCACACTCGCATCTTCCTATGCCCCACCATGGTCACAACCACTATTGAATCGCGAAAACTTCCCGAGTCTAAACTCTCCAACAACACAGAAAAATCTACATCATCCCAAAAATGAAAAACATGAATGATCCCCCGACACGCTCATAACTTGAGACTATACAACACATCAAGACAGAAATCCAGCACCCAATAGTCCTTTTCACATCCCGAGCAAACTCTTCTCGTCACATCCAAGCTATCTGAACACATCCGACAGTCATATCATACTCATCATATAGCCATCCAACCACTCATCGAGCTATAAATCTCACTCCTAGGACACTACTGGACATATAAGTCCAAAAGCACATACTTACACAACTTAAACTACCAAGCCCAAGTTGTGGTCTAAACCTGACCTCATGTCCTCCAGACTGGCATATAACCATAATGCCGAGAACACATCTCGCACCTCATCTATGACACCACTATCAGTCGATGCACAGATGAAACCAAATGCTCAACATCACGTGCAAGTGAGAGGTAGGAATTCAAAGAGATATGCTTCAAGGTGAATCAATGTCGCATGATAAGAAAAGTAAGATGCTTCCTAAATGCCCTGTAGCCTCACAAAAATAGGTATAGATGTCATCATACCAATCTGCACGACTCTACTAGACACTTGCTCATGATTCATAGAACCTATGAACCTAGATCTCTAATATAATTTGTCACGACCCAAAATCAAACTAGCCATCATGGCACCTAACCCAACCTGTTAGGTAAGATAACTAATAGTCAACTCAATTAAAATGAGAATAATAAGAGTCAATAAGTAAAATAAATGAACTTCTATACAATAATCCCAAGGATTGATAGTATAAGTCATGAGCCACTAAGACCAAGATTTACAATGATGGAATGCAAATAAATATAACATCTGTTTGAAATATATATATACAGATTACAAATCTAAATCTACAAAGCATAAGAGGTAGCGATATCCGGCAAATAGGTACATCTACAATGCTAGCTCCTGCCAAACACAACAACATCAGCTCCAAGATCTGCATGCAAGGTGAAGAAGTGTAGTATGTGTACAACTGACACCATGTATTTAATAAATAAGAAACTAACCTCAGGTTGAAAGCAGTGACTAGCTCAGACAATGGCCAGAGTCCAACATCAATAATCAATAACAATATGAGATATAATAATTCAGGAAACAGTATGACAGTCAAAGTCCAAATCTTACAACTGAAATCAATTAAACATGAGTTTATCAAAAGAACTATATTTTCAAATCCACAACACGAGATAAGACTTTTCATTTATAGTTAGCATGAGGAAAGATACATCTCTATGTCTCCATATCAATATAGATGTCAATTCATCAAATGTCATATACCATATAACATGTGGAATATACATCTCTATGCTTACATGTCAAATATACATGTCAAGTGATCAAATGTCATATATTGTCTAACATGAAGAAAATACATTTGTATGCCTACATGTCAAATATACATGTCAAATAAATAATTTTACGGGGCTTTCTAGAGATCCCCAATGACCAATCCTCGCATGAATTGCTAAGGATCCAATAAGTCCAACATTAATTCCTTTAGATGTGTCAATTGGGCAAATACGTCCATAGTGACTAGGATGGATATCTCGTATCCGAAAACTAGCAGTGCGCCCTGTCAGTCCTCTAGGGCCCAAATAACTTTATTTTTTCCAATGAACTATTTGTGTCAATGGATTAGTTCGATCCAAAACATGTGATAATGGGTGTAAACCAAAAAAGGATTCATAAGTAGTTATTAATGGAGTTGAGGTTACTAAATTCTGAGGTGTCAGTATCAATTTATGCCGAATTGCTCCACATATAGTCCTCCGAACCACATTTTCTAAACGAACCAGAGCCAATCCGAATTGATCTTGTAAAAGATCTGCTACAGAACGAATACGTTTATTTTTCAAATGATTCATATCGTCAAGTGCACCCATTCCAAATTTCAGCCCAATCAAATGATCGGTGGCTGCCAATATATCTCGTGGTAACAAAAATGTATTGTTCTGGGGTATATCAAGGTTCAGTCTTCGGTTCATATTTCGTCGACCAATCCTTCCTAATTCACATCTTTGTTGAAAGAATTTCTTTTGTAATTCCTTACATAAGGATTCAGAAAATACCGGATCGCCACCTACACAAGCAAATTGTTGNTTTTGGAGGGGCGGAGCCTGCCCATGCACTAATCAAAAACCAATATGGCCTGTTGTAGCATGCAATTCGATCAAAATAACAATCTATTGCAGCGTGCAACCTGATCCAATGTCACTCCCGTGCGGTGTGCAACTCGGTGAAACATAACTCATAACATGGCTTTGTGTCCCACATCAATCATCAATATGCTCAAGTCTCAATGGAACACATCACACAGAAACATAATCCAATTATACAACACAGAGTATCACAATGTGCCACAAATACAGCTCAAACTCGCGTCACGTACAAGGACACCAATAACATATTAGACAACATATCAAAACTTTAAAGAGACAGAGATATAACATACGGATATAAATATGATGACTGAATAATATGACTACGACTAAGGAAAATAGCTCAAGATGGCTAAAATAGCCCTAGCATATCTCAAACAATTAAGTAGATAGCCTAAACATTATCTCTAGCATGAATAATACCTCACGTAGTCATACAACTGGAGAGAACATGATAATAAAGAAATATGATAGCATAATAGGCATATAATAGCCTAATAACTACTCAGATCATGAATACACCAGCGCACGCACACGTGCCCGTCACCTAGTACGTGCATCACCCCAACCCATCTCAAATATCATCGTTTTTAGGGATAAATACCCTCAATTCAAGGTTTAGATATGTTACTTCTCTCGAACAAGCTAAATACAATACCAAGCAAGCCAAACAATACTCTAGAGATGCCATCCCGCACAAATGAACATATGAACGGCTCGAAACTAACCAAAAGAAACTCAAAACATTTAATAATGCCTTATAAAACAAACCCAAACGATAAAGGTCGAATCTTTAATCAACTACTCAAAGGCAATCAAAAATTCAACACGGACCCACACTCGGAAGCCGACAAAAATCATAAATTTTGACAACCCATTCAAATACGAGTCCAACCATACTAATTTTACTCAAATCCGACTTTAAATCGATGTTCAAAACCCAATTATTCACTTTAAAAGAGTTTAGACAAAAAAAACCACAATTTCTCTTTTAGAATCATCAGTCAAATGACAAAATCAAATATAGAATAATGTTATATAATCAAAATTGAGAAGAGAATACTTACAACAATCCATATGCAGAAAATTCTCTCCAAAATCGCCCAAATCCGAGCTCCCCATCTAAAAATATGATAAAATGAGGTCAAGGTCCGACACAATGCACGTGAATGCGACGACCACAACAACAGAACTACGCAAACTTGCCCAACTCCGCGTTCGCGATCGCTAGAACCCATGATGCCTCGCGATCACTAACCTAATCATGTGACCGCAATAGTCAAAACTCCTCAAAATCTGAGAATGCGACTTTCTATCACGTATTCTAGAGTAAACGTTCCCATCTCCCACTTTACACATCGCGATACCAAAGCAGGTAAAACAACACTAGAAACCCAGAAATAAGACCATCATCGAACGTGGCCCGAAACCACTCTGAAACTCGCCCAAGTCCCTCGGGACCCCGTTCGGACATGCTAACAAATCCCGAAATATAACACCAAAGTCAACTCCCGGTTAAATCTAGGAACTTTCCAAACCTTCAAATTGACAACGTTTTCCTATTAGAGCGAAAACCTTATGGAAACACCCAAATGAAAATTCGAGAATACGCCCAAGTACAAAATCACTATCCAGACGTAATTGAACCATCAAAACTCTGATCTATAATGAAATAAACAAAATTCAACTTGGTCAAATCTTCCGACATAGAGCTTCCTATTTAAGAATCACTCTCCAAAATCAATTCCGAACAACTCGATAATCAAAACCGACGATATACGTAAGTTATAATGCACCAAACCGAATGCAAATTCTCAATTAGATGGGCAACTTATACTGGGTGATATAAGGTTATTGGACATGGAATTTGAGCAATTGAATTTGGATAAGGTATTTTTGGAAGAATAAAGTCATTAGTCAGGTTGGATTTTGGCAACAGTCCTTTTTGGGCAAGAGAGCTCTACGACTTGTTGATTTGGTGGGTGGTCAAGAGTTTTTACATATTTCTTTTATCATTTGCAGTATTGTGGAGGTTTTTAATAGGGTTCTATTTGACATAAGGTATATTAGTTATACTGGATTTGTTGGTAATGATCAACTATTGTATATTGAAGTTATTACTTTGAGTACATGAGTTATGTGGTACATATTTAACGAACCCAGTTGATCATTTTTAGTATTTTAATCTCGATCCCTTAGTTATTGCCTCCTATGTGTTGATTATGGTTATGTGATTTTCCGGGGCTGTTTGGTTTTGGTTTCGGGAGAGTTTTGGAGTGGAATGTGACACATTGTACCTAAGTTGAAGCCTTAAGTTGAAAGAGTTGACCGTAGTTTGAATTTTATATAGATGACTCCGGAATAGAGTTTTGACGGTTTCAATAGCTGCGTATGGTGATTTTGGACTTAGGAGCGTGTCTGGATGTTGATTTAGAGGTTCGTAGGTCATTTAGGCTTGAACTGGCGAAAGTTAAAAAGTTGAAGGTTTTGAAGGTTGATAAGTTTGACCGAGAGTTACCTTTTGTGATATTGGGGTCGGATTCTGATTTTGGAAGTAGGCATAGGCCCGTCATGTCATTTATGACTTATGAGTAAAATTTGAAGTCAATAGGAGTTGTTTTGGTATGAATCGACATTAGTTTTGTAATTCGGAAGTTCATAGTTTCAATTGGCTTGAATTGGGTTGTGATTCGTAGAATTGATGTTGTTTATTTTTTGCCTCATGTAGGTCCATTATGTGTTTTGAAACTTGTTGGTATATTAGGACGGGGTCCAAGTGGGCCTGGGTGTGATTTAGATTAAATCCGAAACCAAATTGGACTTGATCATTTTGCTGAAGCATCAGTCCTTCTGGTGTCATCGCACTTGCAGAGGGACTGGTCGCAGGTGCAAACTCGTGGGTATGAGTGGTGAAGCCCAGAAGCGGAGTGGGCAGCCTAGGTCTGGGCTCACAGGTGCGCCTCCATAGGCGCGAACTTGTCTTCCGCATATGCGGAATTTGGGAAAGACCTTGGGCAGGACTGCAGAAGCGCTAAACGGTCCTCAGGTGTGAGTCTTCTGGGCTTAAGTTAGAACCACACCTGCGATGGATTTTCCGTAGGTGCGGTGTCGCAGATGCGACTGAGTGATCGTAGATGCGGAATCACTTGGCAGAAAAGGCCTAAGTTAGAGGGTTTGATTTCATTACCCATTTTTGGACCTAGAGAGCTCGATTTGTGGCAATATTTCGAGATATTTTCAAGAAATACATTGGGGTAAGTGATTTTAGCTCGGTTTGACTATATTACACTAATCCATTGTTATTTTCATCATTTAATTAGTGATTTGAGTTGGAAATTTGGGAAAAATTGTGAAAGCTTCTTAGGCTAATGTTTGGTGTTTTGAATGGCGATTTGAGATCAGATTTGAGTAATTCTTATATGGTTGGACTCGTTATTGAATGGGTGTTCATATTTTGTAAAGTTGTCCGGTTTTCGAGATGCGAGCTCGGGTTGACTTTTCGAGTTGACTTTTGGTTTCTCTGTAAAGATCGTAACTTTATTGTTCAAAATAGTTTCCTATAGTTTATATTTATGGTATGAAGTTGGTTTGTCTAGATTCGAGCCGTTCGGAGTTAACTAATCGAGGGGAGGGCTTAGTAGTGGTTTTAGCATGTTTTGATGTAAGTGTCTTGACTAACACTGTGTAGCGGAATTATTCCTTAGGTTTGGTGTTGGTTGGAGTTAATTGTGATATGCGAAAGCTGTGTACGCAAGATGACGAGTGTGTGCATGGGCTAAATGTGGTAATCTCCCGATTTTAGCTATGTAGATTCCTTTCATGCCATTAATTGAGTTACCATAACATGTTATATCCATCATCATTAGTCTATCTTCACATGCTCTACTTGTCTTAACTCTTACTTGTTACTTGCTCAGCATGTGTTAGTTGAAGTTCTTGTTCCCTCTATTCTTTATTCATTATTTAACCATTGATCTCTTTACTTAAAGTTGTTAATTGTAGAATATCTTGTTCGTGAAATTGGTATTGAGTTATAAAGGCCGCGATTTACATTGAGGCAAAGTTGTAACGTTGTGAAATACTATTGTTATTCAGTTATTGACTTCCGGTTGTTAATGTTGAGACTCTTGTATACATTGTAGTTGAGCCATGAGCTATTTATTGTAAAAACACAACTATTGTTGATTTCATTGGCAAGTTGTGATATTGAGCACTTGAGGTGTGATATGTGATACGTTGTGATATTGATACAAATGCGGTGGTATAAGGTTTTGGGGTTGAAACGTATGCGGTGAGATAAGGTGGGCTTGATACACATGTTACTAGTAGGGGAACTACTTGAAGTCACGTGGTGTGATAAGGTGGGCTAAAACGCAGGATGCTATTTCGGGAAAAATGGTTTTCAAAACTAAATGCAAGGCTCACGCAGTGATATAAGGAAAGATTGTGAATTATGTTTTTGATTTGAATCTATGAGGCGTTACCTCGGTAGTGATTCTTGTTGATACTTTTCTATTACTTCACCTGTGTTTTGTTATTTTGTTCCGTGTCATAGCATTCCTTATTTTTTTCCGTAATGCATTATTTTCCTTAGTTCAGTGTAGCTATTCTCGATGTATTTCTTTATTGTCTCATTTCTATTGTTATCATTATTACACTGTTATATACATGTTCAGTTTCTTATTTATTCCAGTAGGGCCTTGACCTGATCTCGTCACTACTCTACCAAGGTTAGGCTTGGCACTTACTGGGTACCGTTGTGGTGTACTCATGCTACGCTTATACACATCTTTTTGTGCACATCCAGGTGCCTCCTACATGTCTAAGCACCAGTGGGACGAGCCCAGTTTCGGAGACCTCAAGGTATACATGCTGGAGTATGTAGGCCTCGGAGTTACGCTCTACCTAGTTTATTTATTTCTTATCATTCTATAGACACAGATGTATACGAATGATCAGTACCATCTTATAGAGCTTGTGATTTGTATTTGCCACATTCTGGGGAGCTGTTTATGTTGAGTTGTGGGGTTTCCTTTATATTAGTTGTTGAGTAATTGAGATTTTAATCATTATTTTAGTTATTCCTGCATGAAGGTTAGGCTTACCTAGTCTTAGAGACTAGGTGTCATCACGACATCCTACGGAAGGGAAATTGGGGTCGTGAAAACATTGTGCAGGTACATCCTGGGAATATATTTATGGGTTGAAGCAACTTGTTGAGATTTGTAAAGGGTATATATGCGAGGATCGAATCATATAAGAAATTTTCGATGTTGGGATTCGGCCCTAAGGTTGAAGAAAGGATCTTCAGTCGGGGTTGGTCCAATAGACTTTGATGGGTTGTGGTGGCATGGGATTGCTCATGGGTATATGTATGGTAGCTTATATAGTGCTTTGATGACTTAAGAATGAATTTTGGCGTTCGAGGACGAATTTATGTTTAAGTGGAGTATAATATAACTACCCGACCGACCGTTTCTAGCTTTAACGTTTTGTTCGGTTGTTTGAGACCTGTAGTAGCTTTGTATAATGTATTATGACTTACATGTATGGTCAGTTTTGGTTTTTGAGTGATTCAGGATTGATTTGGAAAATGACTAGATTTGGAAGCTTTAAGTTGGTTGAATTGACTAAAGTTTGACTTTTGAATAAACGCACTCAGAAACGGGTTTTGATGGTTTCGATAGGCTCATATAATATCTTTTGACTTGTATGTATGTTCGGATATAGTTTTGGAAGTTCCTAGAAGAATTCACACTATTTGTCAAAAATTGGCGATTTGAAGAACTTAAGAGTTCATAAGTTTGACAAAGAGTTGACTTTGATGTTATTGGACTCCAATTGGTGTTTGGAGTCTTTGGATAGGTCTATATAGTTGAGTTACACTTTTGTGCAAAGTTTTGAAGTAATCCTAAGTGCCTACGTGTGATGTGGACACTCTTTTGAAAGAGTAGAGATTTTATAACTTTAGAGAAATTCTATTAAGTTTGAGCCTTAATTCTTTGTTATGATATTCCCATGGGTGTTTTGAGGCCTTGGATAAGTTTGGATTATGTATTTTTACTTGTTGGTATGATTGGATGGGGTTCCGAGGGGCTCGACTGTATTTTTAATCATTGTTGAGAAACTAATTAAGTTAAGGATTTGGAGTTTAACCACGATCAATATCAGGTCAAGACGACTTCTTTTCGGTGATTTGAGTGCAAGCAGGTTCGTAGCATGTTTTATGATTTAAATACATATATGGTTTGTGTCGGGGAGGTTCCATATGAGTTTTGGGTGCTAAAACAAAGATTATTTCTAATGCTGATTTTCTAGTGCAACAATTTTTAAAATACCAGTTATGTCCCTGGGTTTGTCAATAAATTTCAGACTTCCATTAAAACTTCAAAACATCATATCTCCCTCATTTTAGGGCCAAATTGTGTTATTGAAAAGGCTATCTTAGGTATAATCTCTCAAGGCTTATGCTGGCCTTGTCAAAGGTAAGTTTCAGGATCTTCTATCATCTGATTTAGGCTGGGATAGCTACTGCATTTTCTTTACTTGTTTCGGGATTTAGGGTCTTTTTCTCATTATGTTTTGGAGCTCCAGAAGAGGCAATGTTTGAGGATATTTTCATCACTACTTTATGGGTAACTAATTTATACTTGAATTTTGTTATATGTATTGATTCTCCATAGATTTCTATATCTACAATGGATTTTGAAAATAAATTTGCGGTTGTTTTTACAAGATAAGGAAGTGTATTTTGAGGTTTTGAACACCAATTTGAACTCGCATTTGGAAACTAATCACATATTTGGAATATCCAGGTTATGGGTCATTGAATTTTGGTATTGGTTCAAGATTTCGGGCAAGCGGACCCGGGTTGAAATTTTATTGACTTTTTGGGAATTCTTCAAAGATCGAAGCATTATTCATTGGGGATACTTCATGTGGCATTGGTTTACTTGCTTGGTTAATCATTGGTTAGATTTGAGCCAGTTAGAGGTAATTTCTCAAGGAAATACAATTTTGGAGCGTTGGACTAGCCCGGATGAGGTAAGTGTCTTGCCTAGCCTTGGTTGTGGGAAGTTTTCCTAATAATTGAGATTGTTTACTACATGCGGGGGTGATATATATGTGAGGTGACGAGCTTATATATGTGTGCCACGGGTATTCATGCTAGGGAAAGATTCTAGGTTACTTTATGCCTTGTTTGGCTGTCTGTTCTACCTTATTCTATTACTTATTCAATTAATTGACTTTTGAGCACAATACCATGCGAAAGTTAATATTAAGTCTAATTGTGACTTAGTTTAAACATGATCAAATAATCTAGAGATATAAGCTATACGTTCCTCTGACATAGATACATGTATGTTATAAACACACATTCATACTTGCTCTTGGGTTGTACCTTGATTGGGACGTGTGCACTGTGTGACACATATATGATCCTTTGTATGACTATTTGAACTTGATTTCTAAAATTGATTTAGTCATAGTCATGCTTTATATGTTGAACACCCATCCATATTTTATTATTGTCATGTCCTTATGTATCTTGTTGATAAATTATGGGCTTATATCTTTGACGGAAATTTGGCAGATTGCTTTGTGATAATTATGGCACATGTAAACATGTTGTGTGAATTGATTGATGGTTGGCACGAGGTCTTTGACGTGTGATTGTGATTATTGTTAGGCACATGGACCGATATAAGATTGGAATTTCTCGGGCTTGCCCATATAGCAAAATAAGGATGGTGATATGTGCATGTGGAGAAATAAGGTTGGCATTTTTTGATATTGCACATGCGTTGAAATAAGGGCGGCTTTATTGATGATGTTATGTGATAGTTTGAGGGTGATTTTTTTATGATGTTATGTGGTGGTACGAGTGTGACATTCTTGATTATCCATGTGAATTCTTTATGTTTGTCATGCATTTTTACATGATTTTTGCATTGCATCTAAGATGCTAATCTATGCCTCTGTTGTATATGATGATTTGGTTGTCAATATGTACTTTCCCTATTTTTGGTTGTTATCTCATGTTTGTGAAGTTGTCGATAGAATATAGGATTGATGTGATAAGAAAGTTATCATCATGCATTGATATATTGGATTCTTGTAAAGTTCTCATAAACACATTATTTGAAAATTATTATAGAATTGGGCCATTGTTATGCGCCGACACACCATGGTTTTGGCTGAGCATTTGAGCGCACGCTACTTGGTGCAAGTCTCTTATTGTGCAGGTTGATACAAGTTGTAATTTCATAATCTGTGTAATTAGCAAAATTGTTTTGTTATCCGTATCTCAGTTGTGCACTCTTACTATTTGATATCCATTATTCCGTGACTGCTTCCTTGGATTCTTCTACGTGTTATATATGTTATTGAGCTTCACAAGTTATGTGATTATCCTTTGAATTTAAAAACCTCATCACTAATTCTCTAAGGTCAGTCACGGTACTTACTGAGTATATGAGATCGGTTGTACTCATACTGGTTTTTTGCACCTTGCATGCAGATTCTGAAGCTGAGTAATCGTAAAAGACGAACCCTTGCATTGGAGACGAACCAGCATTTTAGATTCAAGCTACCTCTTGTTCATGATAGTTTATGACTTCTTTTGTGTTTATGTAAAATTCAAACAGATGTTGTATTTATTATTTTTATCAACTTCGTAAATTCAAATCATAGTGGCTCATGATTTGTACTACCAGTCCTAATGTAATGACTCCATCGGTAGTTTTGAGTATTTTAGCCATGTTTCTCCTATTTGCTGATTTACATGTGTATTTATGGTTACATGACTTGCGGGGATAGTTGGTTTGATTTCGGGAATATTTTAGATAGACTTGGGACACTTAGTCCCTTGGTTGGAAGCTTAAGTTGTAGGACTTGACCAGAGTTTGAGTTTTGTGTAGACGACTCCGGAATGGTATTTTGATTGTTCCAATAGCTTCGTATGGTGACTTTTTACTTAGGCACATGTAACAATTTAGATTTAGAGGTTCCTAGCTTGATTTGGTTCTATTTGGCGAAAGTTGGAAGGTTGATAGGTTTGACTAAGAGTCGACTTTGATGATATCATCCTCAGATTGTGCTTTCGGGAGTTGGAATAGGTCTGTGGCATCAATTGGGACTTGCATGCAAAGTTTAAGATCATTCCGAGTTGTATAGGCATGTTGGAAGTAAGTTTTGAATTCAAAAATTTTGATTAGTTCCTTAAGCTTTAATTGAAGTGTGATTCGTTGTTTCGATGTTATTTTGTGTGATTTAAGCCATCGAGTAGGTTCATGTTATATTTTGGAATTGGTTGGTGTAATTGGACGTGGTCCCTGGGGCCTCGGGGTGAGTTTCGGGCGGGTTTCAGATCTTTTTCTCTTATTTTGGGCTGGTGGTGGCTGGTGTCTTGTTTCCTTCATCGCGATTGGGACAAGGCAGTCTTGTAGGTGCAGTGCTTTTTGGGGTGAACGCGTTTTCGAAGCTTGAGAGGTAGTAGCCTTCACGATCATGTTATGGGAGACTTGTCCGCATTGAGGAAGGCCGACTAGGGGGTGGCACGTATTTGTTCTTCGCAATCGCATGCATGCGACCACGTTCGTGTAGGCTAAGTGATGGTGTGCGTTGCATTCGCGTAGGGTTTTTCTGAGTGATCATATGGTTGTGCTTCGCGATCGTGAAGTTGGTCTTGTGATCGCAAAGGGTATACCTGCGCAGAACACTTAAGTACTCTTTTTCGAGGGTTTGGGTTATATTATCACATTTTAAGTTATAAAGCTCGTATTTGGGCGATTTTGGAGGGGATTTTCATGATTTTGATTGGGGTACGTATTTTTTAACTCGAATATGTTTATTATTCATGTCACAACCCCAATTTTCTACCTTAGTACGTCGTAATAGTACCTAGCCTCTAAGACTATGTAAGCATGCCCATTAATAATAACATAAGAGGGATAACCAAACTAAGATACTAAAACAAAACAGATAAACTCATAATAACTTCCAAAATATAACCTCAACAACATATTCAAAAAATCAGTGAAACAGAATCATAAGCCCTACTACCACACTGTCTTATAAAGAAAACAAAACAAATGAGAATATAAGGGAAGGTGACTCGGAGGCCTGCGGACATCGAGTAGGTATACTTGAAGTCTCCGCAAGGCAGCTAACAAGTTGATCACTAACATCCAACACGTGTAGATGTACCTGGATCTGCACAAAAGATGTGCAGAAATGTAGTATGAGTGCACCATAACGGTACCAAGTAAGTATCAAGCCTAACCTCAGTAGACTAGTGAGGAGGCCAGGTCGAGACACATACTAGGATATGATAAACCGAACAAAAGTATAATAACGAGAAGTAATGGAAACAGAGACATGAATGATAACAAAGCAATCTGATAACTTAAACTAGTGAAAGAAGTGTAAATAGAAAAACAACAACATGGAAGCAATTAATAAGAACCTCAAATAATCAAATACGGACAAGAATGGTATGAAAAGGAAGAATAAAAGCAACAAGAATGGTTCAACCAATTACTCCTTTCAATATGAAGTGCACAATAAGAATCACTACAGAGGTGATGCCTCGTATTCATGTTTCACAATTTCAATCACAATCTTTTTTTATATCACCGCGTGAGTCTTTTATTTAGTTTTGAAAATTATTTTTCACGAAATAGCTACCTGCGTTTTAGCCTACCTTATCACACCGCATGGCTTCAAGTAGTCCCCTACTAGCAACACGCATATCAAGCTCACCTTATCTCACTTCATGCGTATCAACCCATAGCCTTATATGACTGCATGCGTATCAATATCACAACATAATCACAACTCGCACCACAAGTGCCCATACGCCACAACTTGCCAAAAGAATCAACAATATCAATATTTCCACAACAAATAGCCCATGGCTCAACCAAAATGTGCACAAGAGTCTCAGCAACAACAAAATGAATTTGAATTGATAAACTAGAAAGATATCTCAATAGTTAACAACTTCACCTCAATGTGATAACGGCTTTCACAAATTCAACACCAATAACTCAACATGAAGATATTTTGTGAAATAATAACTTCAAATAAAAGTAACTCAACAATTAAGGATGTACCAAGGCAATAAGGAAGGTAATAACTTCAACTAAGCGTATAAGACCAAAATAACAAGTAACAGGTAGAACAAGTATTAACAATGTCAAATAAAGTATCTAAGGGTATATTAGCACATGTACGAGTTGGTTAACAATGAGGGATATAACATGTTATGCAATTCAATTAATGGCATGGAAAGAGTCTAAGTAACCTAAACCGGTCAAATACCACATATAACACGTATACCTACTCGTCACCTTGTGTACACGACTTTCATATAATACAAATAGCGCAATCAATCCAAAATCCTAAAGGTATTTCCCCGCACACAAAGTTAGGCAAGATACTTACCT
>AWOL01S0030265.1:8663-20056 GCA_000715115.1 Nicotiana otophora
TATATATATATTAGATTAATTAGTATTTATTTAAATTTTATGTTTATTAATGTCACGACCCAAAACTCACCTGGTCGTGAAGGCACATAACCCAACCCGTCAGATAAGCCAATTAACAACTATCCAATTTAGATGAGATTTATTAAGGAAAAAAAGGATAATAAAACTGCCTTTATACAAGAATTCCCAATGATTGGTAGTACAAATCACGAGCTTCTAAGATTAGAATTTACAAAACTGGTATGAAATAAATACATCATCTGTTCGAAATGTACATAAACAGATTTTTATAAATTTAAGGCTACCATGAACAAGATGCAGCTACAACCAGAGAAAATCCTAAGAGGCACATTCTTAATACTTCAAATTTAAGAAGAATTTTCCCTTGAAGACTGAACTGACACCCTGTACATGTAAATCCTAATCCCGCACAACACACCACATCTATCATGCCATCATGTGAAAAAGCACGAGAATCTTATCCAGAAGAAAATCACAACACGCAACACGCTCCCCACACCAGCAGGAAATATACACCTCGAACTGTAGTAGAAACTACTGAGAACACTTTGAAATCCATCTGTCCATAACCAAACCATCAGGACTGAGTCTCTCCAACTCAACCAATCAACGCAGGTTGCCAAACCCAAGAGTATTGACACCAAAACACCTGTAGAGCCTCACCGCGTCATAAGTATCTAAAGAATCGATCATATCTATTATTGTGATGATACAACCTACTATAAAACTGTCCTATTTCTCCATATACCGATCCGAAAAATTCTCAGTTGCTGCATATATAAATCTTGAACCCATTAGAACATTTTCGAGAGTTATCCATTATGCTCAAATCTCAATTGTGCCGCCCAAACGGGCCAAACGACATGTGCCCCATTAGCACAACAACACCCAAGGAAGTAACCTTGCCTTAACATAGCCTATTAAATTCATACTCCATGCACACTACATCCTTCACACATAACAACTCCATCATTTACATAATTTCAATATACCCATACAATATAATATAATCCGTATCCAAAAATTCCTTTGCTCGAATCACCCTCGATCTTAACCTCTACAATTCATATCTGATCCACAAGTATGCTTCAAACCGAAACCATTACAACACATAACCACGCAATCAAATCGTCGATAGCATACTCCCCCACTTGGCTCAAAGCTCGATAAATCATAATACTCATACTCTACTACTACCATAATCCCGCATCGAAGTTCAAATAAATCCTTCCTACGCTCACATAACACAACCCATATAGTACCTAAATTCATCTACTAAACTTGCAGACATCCACATGACGATCAGGTCAACTTTCTCAACCAAATTTAAATTCGAATCTCAACACAGATACCCCGCTTGTAGAAAAGAAACTCTCCATACAATTTTATAAGGATCTCACTTCCGTAGATTACTCTGCAGGAGATAATCCACCTGCTTAGCCTCAATTTGGCATCTTGCCATGCCCTTTCACAACCACGATTACTATGTCATCACTTAATCTTTCTGAGTCTGAACTCACAACAAGACATGAAATCTACTTCGTCCCACAATTAAACAACATGAAAGATTCCGCATTACGATTATAACTCGAGACTATACAACATATTAGGTTAGAAATCAAACACACAATAGTCCTTTTTACATCTCAAACAAACTATTCTCGTCTCAATCAAACCATCGAAACATATCCCGTAGTCATATCATACTCATCATATCGCCATCCAGCCACTCATAGAGCGTAATAGGGACACTACCCGACATATAAGTCCAAAAGAACATACTCACACACAACCAAAAACTTTGTGCTCAAGCTATAGTCAAACCCCGACCTCAAGTCCTCCAGACTGGCCCATCATCATCACACCGAAATTACATCTCACACCTCATCCATGAAATCATAAGCCGGCAATGCACAGCTGATACTGAGCGCTCACATGCGCATACGAATGCGTGGAAGGAGTTTAAAGAGTTACACTCCAAGCTGAACCAATGTCGCACGATAAAGAATGAAAGATGGGAAATTTATCCTAAATGCCTTGTAACCTCTCGAAGATAGGTATGGACGTCATCATACCAATCCGTAAGACTCTACTAGACACTTGCTCATGACTTGTAGAACCTATGAACCTAGAGCTTTGATACTACCTTGTCACGACCCAAAATTCACCTGGTCGTGAAGGCACCTAACCTAACCCGTCAGGTAAGCCAATTAACAACTATCCAATTTATATGAGATTTATTAAGAAAATAAAGGATAATAAAACTGCTTTTATACAAGAATTTCCAAGGACTGATAGTACAAATCATGAGCTTCTAAGATTAGAATTTACAAAGCTGGTATAAAATAAATACATCATTTGTTCAAAATATACATAAACAGATTTTTATAAATTTAAGGCTACCATGAACAAGAGACAGCTACAACCGGAACGCAGGTACGTCTTGAAATCCCGCACACATCGATCACAGCAATATCAACATCCAATATCTGCACGCAAGGTGCAAAAGTGTAGTATGAGTAAAATCGACCCCATGTACTCAATAAGTAACAAACCTAACCTTAGGTTGAAAGTAGTGACGAGCTGGATCACAAGTCAAGGTCCAACGCCAATAGCCAACACCAACTCATAACAATATAACAAAAAGTGGTACAGGAAATAACTCAGAAATGAAATGTTCAGCTCGTTCAGAGTTCCAGAAAATAGACATGCTTTTCAAGTATAAGAGTAAAAATCCCAAATCTTTTACCGAAAATACTAAAATATGAGTAAGTTTGTAAAATCATGATTTTCCTTCCAAAACTTTTCAACAGGTAGATGTTTTATTATCAAATGGCATGAGAAAAAGTACATCTCTATGCCCACATGTCAATGTGTATGAGAAGTCATGAATGACGTGATACCATAAAACATGAGAAAAATGCGTCTCTATGTTTGTATGTCAAGTGTGCATGTCAATGCAGTACAACATGGTAGACAACCATATGCATACTCCAGAGTATCAATCCATTCAGTCCTCCCAATCACTCGGCACTCACACTAAATAGGTACCTGCGCTCATTGGGTATGCGTGCAGACCACGGAGGGGCTCCTTCAACCCAAGTGCTATAATTCGCACAGACAACTCACGTGCTGCACGGACAACTCACGTGCTATAATATCAATATCTGGATCCGCATGGACGACTCACGCGTTGCACGAATAACTCACGTGCTATGGTATCAATATCTGGATCTGCACGGACAACTCACGTGCTGCACGGATAATTCACGTGCTATAGTATCAATATCTGAATTCGCACGGACAATTCACGTGCTGCACAGACAACTCACGTGCTATAGTATTAATAACCTCATAATCAGGCCCTCGACCTTACTCAGTCATCAATCTCTCCAGTCTCTCTGTCACGACCCAATTTCCCCTCTGTTTGAGTATCGTGATAGCACCTAGTCTTAGGGACTAGGTAAGCTTAACATTAATTGAAACAACATTATTTAAATAACATCTAACAATTTAAAATAGAAATCTCTTAAAATTTACAATTTTCAAAACCCGGTAGTACAAGTCATAAGCTCTACAGAGTATTTGCTAGAAAGCTTCTAAATACAACTTTTCAAGAATAAGAATAAACAGTGCAAAATAAAAACTTGAAGGTGACTCTGAAGCCTGCGAACGCAGCAGCAAGTTTACCTTGAGTCTCCACAACAACGACTCGCACAGTTACTAATGAACAATACCTGGATCTACACAAAAATATGCAGAAGTGTAGAATGAGCACACCACAACGGTGCCCAGTAAGTATCAAGACTAACCTTAGTGGAGTAGTGGCGAGGTACAGTCAAGACACTCACTAGTCAAATAACCTGTGCCATACTAAAATAATCGAGAACAAATAGCAGTGATATAAACAGTAAGGCAGCAAGAACATCACAATTATTACTCCGACAAATAAGAAAGAACATGAGTACAACCAATTAAACAAGTTTTTCACATAAGAACCCTTCAAATAAAATACCCTCCAAATATATATTTCTTCAAATAAGTATCCTTCGAATATAAAACTCTTTCAAATAAATATCTTCAAAAATATAATTCTTCTATTTAAAAAAAGTCACCATATGACACCTCATTTCATAATCATAAGAAATACGGGTCTCAACCCATTTTCATATTTTTCGTAAACACGGGTCTCAGCCCATTTTCATATTTTTCGTAAACACGGGTCTCAGCCCATTTTCATATTTTTCTGGCACCTCATGCCCACTTTTCATATTACAACTGCACGGACGGTTCACGTGATAATATTATTATCACTCAATCACGGCACCCCGTGCCCACATTTCATATCACAACTGCACGGACAATTCACGTGCCAATAATATCAATGTATATGAGATCCACATGATTAATTTATTTCCAATAAAGTATATTTAAAATTTTTAAAATCAAGTAGGAAATCAACAAAAGAATAAATTTATTTTAGAAATTATTTGGATGGAGTAAATAACATTTTAATTAAAATGAAACATCCGATAGTTGCTGATTTGGATATAAAACTTATAAGAATTAAAGCATACAATAATTTCTTTTATTCAAAACCACTTAACCTTAAAAATTAGTAAAAACTAGAAACACAAATCCTCAGAGTCTCGTACAAGAACCAAAGCCAATACATTATAACAAGAAATACAAATACACAATAAAATCAAATAATACATCACGGAAGAACACAAAAATTTACATATCACGGAAAAACAAAATAACCAAAGGCAAGTGCAACCATAAAAAATATTAACAAAAAGGGCACTCCCGAGGTACCGACTCGTAATCCCAAAAGTAAATATGCAACAACAACAATGCCCCCAGGCCATCACAAATCAATCCCCGACATAGTCCACCTTTTCTCGCCACGTGTGCAATAGTAAAGTGAATGCCTGCCTTGTCTCGCCACACGCGCACAATAATATTCCCACCTTGTCTCGCCACATGTGCAACCCATATATATATATGTGTGTGTGTGTGTGTGTATATCCCACCTTGTCACGTCGCATGTACAAATATCAATAGTAACAATAGCACGATAGAAACATCGTGCAAACACCCAAACAAAACTTCCCAACAAAATAACGTGCCAATATCACATCTCATAAACTACACCTCAAGTGCTCAAATATTACAAAATATCACAAATTTGCACAAGTGATCAATTATTATAATTTTTCACAAAATTCAATAATACATAAATTTTCATAATAAGGAGCCCATGGCTCAACCACAATATGCACAAAATCTTAACAAAAATATCCAGGAGTGAACAACTCAACAAAATAATATTTCACATAAATTCAAGGTGTCAATCATACCAAATCATCATATAAAAATAATTTCAACAAACAAGGATCTAGGCATGACAAATAGAGGATTTAATAAGTGCCAATAATTTTCAATTTAATACATAAGGGTGTCTACGAATTTAAACCGATATAATTTGCACATATAAATCAAGTACGTACTCGTCACCTCGCATACATGGTTTTTAATCACACAATTTTCATATAAGACTCAATGCCTATGGGGTAATTCCCTCACTCGAGATTAAGCAAGACACTTACCATTTTGAAGTTAGACCGATATTTCAAAATAGCCTTCTTGCTTGAATTGACCTCCGGACAGCTCAAATATATCCAAATTTATTGTATAACTTCATTAAAATTCATCGGAAACAATTCCGGATAATAATGCGACGACTTAAAAGTTTATTTCAAAAGGTCAACAAAAGTCAACGCGGGGCTCGCCTCTCAGAACCCGACAATATTTTCATGAAATCCAAACACCCATTCCGATACGAGTTCAACCATACCAATTTTATCGAATTTCAATAACAAAATCGACTTCCAAATCTTAAATTTTTGCTTTTGAAAGATTTTACAAAAATCTTGATTTTCCTCCATTTAAATCCGAGTTAAACGATGAATACAATCATAGATTCATGAAATATAATCACTTTAGGATATAGAACATTTACCCCAACCAAGCTTGTGAAAAATCCCTCCAAAATCGCCCAAATCCGAGCTCCAAAAATTCCAAAATGAAATGCCAAAAATGACCAAGTTTCATCCTTATGTTTCTGCCCAGTTTCGCACATGCGGACATTTTGGTCGCACCTGCGAGCTCGCTTTTTGCAAGCAAATTCTTGCTTCTGCGATGTCCACTGACCACTGCCCTCTCGCACCTGCGGAAGAGTTCCGCTTCTACGGTCTCCCAGGTGCGGAAAAGTACATCGCACCTGCGACCTCTGCCTATTCCAGCCCAGGCCACATCTACAACCATTTTGTCGCTTTTGCGGACGCACACCTGCGACCATTTCCATTGCAGGTGCGATTGCACCAGAACTGGAAAAATTCCAGAATCCCTTCAAGCACAAATTTTGGTCCATTTAACCATCTGAAACTCGCCCGAGGCCCCCGGGACCTTAACCAATTATACCAACGCATCCCAAAATACAATACGAACATAATCGAGACTTCAAACCACGTCAAACAACGCCGAAATTACAAATCACGTATCGAATCAAATTTTGAGTTTTCAAATCTTTCAACTTCCATATTTTGTGCCGAAACGTATCAAATCAATCCAGAATGACTTCAAATTTTGCACACAAGTCATAATTTACGTAATGGAGCTATTACCATTTTCGGAATCGAAATCCGACCTCGTTATCAAAAATTTCACCTTCGGCCGAACTTTCCAAAATCTTCTATTTTCCAACTTTCGCCAAAATGTGTTGAATTGTTCTATGGACTTCCAAATCCAAATCCGAACATAGGTCTAAGTCCGAAATCATCATACGAAACTATTACCATCATCGATATTCCATTCCGGGGGCGTTTGCTCAAAAATCAACTCTCTGATCACTCTTTCCATTTAAGCTTCTAAATAAGAATTGCTCTTTTAATTTAATTCCTATTTTTCAGTAAATCAAACTCGACCACACCCGCGGGTCATAATACATATTGTGAAGCTGTTCGAGATCTTAAGTCACTGAACGGAGCGTTAATTCTTAAAATGACAAGTCGGGTTGTTACACTCTCGGGCCCACAATGCCATGAAACTAACCCAAAAATGATGATATGATGTGTCAATATATAGCAACAAAGACTGAGATATGATACAAAATGAATGTACATGACTGAGTATGAAATTGCAATATAAGCAAATAACTAAACAACAGTAATGACCTCAGTGGGTCCCAACAGAATAAGCATGTAGCCTAGACATGGTTTCTAACATGGATCACATCTCAATAACCCTAATACGTAGAGATTTCATGTTTACAAATAAGTTCAGGTAACTACACAACACCACAAAAATAACGGAGTTATAATTCACACGGTGCACGCCCATATGCCCGTCACCTAGCATGTGCGTCATCTCAACAGCAAACACATAACACGGAATTCAGGGTTTCATACCCTCAGTACTAAGTTTAGAAGTGTTACTTACCTCAAACAAGCTGAATCCAATGCCGAGCACGATAAACAATACTTCAAAAATTCCATTCCGCGCATATCAACCTCTGAACGCCTTCATGCCTTCTTAATTCCAAGCCAAACGATTCGAAACTAATCAAACATCGTGCAAATTAATCAAAATATACTCCAATGCTTACAATTTAATAATTCATAAAAATTCTCAACTCCGCTCGAAAAATCGGCAATGGGACCCACGTCTCGGAACCCGACAAAAGTTACAAAATATGAACACCCATTCAACCCCGAGTCCAACATACCAAATTTACTAAATTCTGATATCAACTCGACCTTTAAATCCCCAAATCTTATTTTCAAATCTCTAGGTCCAAATTTTCGAATTTCACCTCAACAACACGTAATCTAGTCGAAATACTCAATGATAATTTAATATTATTGACTAACAATGATCATAAGTGACTTACCTCAAGTTTTCCCGTGAATTCCCTCTAAAAAATTGTCCAAAACCGTGTTTGAAATGTCCAAAATGACAAAAACGTCGGAACCCCTCTGTTTTGTAATATGTCCAGTGCTTTCGCACTTGCGGACACATAACCGCATATGCGGTTCCGGTTTTGCAGAAAATCCACCGATTCTTTCGTTTTGCCTAGGCTGCCTTGCCTCCGCTTGTGCGATCGCCTATCCGCTCATGCGGACTCGCTTATGCAAGAAGAAGTCCGCTTCTGCGATCAGCAAGCAGCTCTTCGACTTCGCAGATGCGGCAAAAACTCCGCACCTGCACACACTGCCCAACCCCTCACCATGCCGCTTCTGAGATGCTTATCTCGCTTCTGCGAGCTCACACCTGCGAGCAAAATTCCGCAGGTGCGATTGCACCAGAATGCCAAAATTTCTAGATTTTTCCTTAAGTCCAAATTTGATCTGTTAACCATCCGAAACTCACCCGAGGCCTCCGACACCCCAACCAAATATACCAACAAGTCCTAAAATATTTTATGGATCAAATCACATCAAACAACGTCGAAATCACGAATCGCACCTTAAATCGAACTTAATGAACTTTGAATCTTCCAACTTCCAAAACTCGTGCCGAAACGTATCAAATCAAGTCTGATTGACCTCAAATTTTGCACACAAGTCATAAATGACATAACAGACCTATTCAAATTACCATAATTAAATTTTGACCCCGATATCAAAAAGTCAACTCCCGATCAAACTTCCAAACTTTCAATTTTCTATTTTCGCCATTTCAAGCCTAATTTAACTACATATTTTCAAATAATTTTTCGGACACACCCCTAAATCCAAAATCGTCATACGAGGTTGTTGGAATCATCAAAACTCAATTCTGAAGTCATTTGCACAAAAGTCAAATTTCGGTCCACCCTTTTTCATTTAAGCTTCCAACATGAATTTTATTCATCCAAACTAATCCCGAAACACCTGAAAACCAACTTTGACAATGCACACTGGTCATAATACGCCATATGAAGCTATTCAATACTTCAAATAGTTGAAAGGAGCGTAAACACTCAAAACGACCGATCAAATCGTTACAATTAATTCTCAAAAAAGATAAATTTTATACATTTATATGTTAAAAATAAAAGGTGTTAATCATTTAGTATTCAGATCTTAATACACATCGTAATATTCAGATATGTAATCAGATTCAAATGTCTTAATCTTAATGCACATCTTAATATTCAGATGTGTATTCAGATTCAGGCGTATTAATCTTATAAAAAAACAAATGCGGCCTAAATGGGTATAAATCTTAATGATTATTGTTCAAATTCCAGTATAAATAAAAAATGCTAGAATATTTTTATTTAAACCTTCATAGATAGAATTATCTCATTCAATTATCTTTGTTGGCCTATATAGTCTATAATTGCACCTTGTTCTAATGAAAATGTTTGAAATTTGGGGGAAGGTTTATGCATTTAATTTATTCCTTTAAGATAGTTGGTCTGCTACCATCATTTTTTCCTTGCGCATAGAGTTGTTAATACGGGTTTTATATATTATATTAGGTTAACCAAAAAAATAAATATGGGTTGGCTGGCCCAGCCTAGCCCAGCTCACACGGTGGTATTTGATAGATTTAACGGGAGTTGGACTACTATTTTAATGGGTCTTAAAATGATCAATTCAACCCAGATCTACGCGAGGTACCATTTCCCATGAGCTTGCCTATCATTTTTTAAAATATTTTTTATATTTTTAAAAATTTAAGTTCTAACCTAAAATATAAAAAATAAGTATTTACAGGTAAAAAAACATTATGTGGGATAGAAAACTTCTGCAAAACTTAAAAACTTTTAACATTGTTCAATAGATTACAATGAAACTTCGAACTTGCATTAAATACAAGTTAAAGTTTGGGTAACTTGAACTAGAAATCAAGTTAGTCATCTCATGAAAAAGCTAAAGACTTCACAATCTTTTTTGTGTTTCTCCATTGATTAGATGTAGTACGACAAACATAACTTAGGTCATGCAAATGTAGACTAGCAAGAACCTTTTTAATACGGGAGAGCATTTTCAAACATCAAATTTGTTGAGTTCCATCTAGTTGATACATCTAAATGTAAATCAAGATTAATATCAATTCCAACTTGCCTAAAAACATTACTCAAACTTTTGCATTCTTCCATCATATCCTCTCATATTCTTTAACACTTTTCCTAATTGCAAATAAGGAATCACTAGCTGCTTTTAAAACTTCTTGAATAATCAAATTCAAATATGAGCAGAATAACGCACATGAAAGAACTCACTTTGACATGCCAAACTATTTTTAGTTCCCTATTTTCTTTTATTTTTTATATTTTAATTAAAAAAATTATATGGCCCACGGGCCCAGCCTAGCTCAGCACAATTTCGTTCAAGTTCACGGTCTGTAGACTTACTGGTTGGGCTTAAAAAGTCTCGTTCATACACGGGCTCCAAAAATTTAAAGCATAGCCATATCAAATTACGGGTTAAGTTGGCCGGCACAACGGGCCAAACCTAGATTTATGGCTCTACTTGCATCGCTCTAATTGTTGGCATGCGTTAATGTGAAAACCTGTGTCATTGTAAAAATTATTTTTCTTGTGTTCGTGTTAATTTTTTTATTTTTTTTTTAAAAAAATGCTAATGATATACTCAACTTCTTTTCATGTTAACTTTTATATTAACTTTTCAGATAAATTACTTATATTAAATTATTTTCAGATGAATTAACTTTATCGTAACAAAAATGAAGTCGAAGATGAGAAACGTATTCAGTGCGATAAAAATCACATCAATAATGATTTGTATAGTTATAACTAGTATCGTGTATAAGTTTATATCTTTTTTCCTATAGCTTTCACATCTTTTAAATCATGTTATTAGCTTCAATATCTATATGTCATGTAGAAGATTCCAAAAGATCGAAAACAATAATTAAAAGATTCGTTGACTTGTGTTATCCAATAGCATACACGGATTTACACGCTAAAGAGTTTCAGGCCTTCAAGATATGATAAGACATTTAGAGAGCCATCTTGAATATTCTAGCACAGAATACAACAACAACAACAACAACCACCCAGTAAAATTCAATTAATGGGGTCTGGGGAGGGTAGTGTGTACGCAGACCTTCCGGCTGGCCAAGTTGAGAGAGAGGAAGGCTCGGGATTTGAACCAAGTGAGATGCATCAAGGACAAAGATGGTAGAGTATTGATGGAAGATGCCCAGATTAAGAGGAGATGACAGACTTACTTTCGTAAACTTCTGAATGAAGAAGGGGATCGGGATATCGTGCTAGGCGAATTGGAGCATTCCGAGAGTCACCGTGACTTTGGGTACTGCAGGCGTATCGAGGTTGAGGAGGTCGTGGGAGCTAT
>AWOL01S0030266.1:0-32895 GCA_000715115.1 Nicotiana otophora
CATATTGTTCTCTGTGGGATTCGACCCCGACTTATAGTTGGGTAAATTATATTGCATGTGACCGTGTCCATTTAATTTTTAGTAGTTGATTTGGACGTCATCAACCACTGATTTGCATCTTCAGATAATTCATCTAGAATTGTGACTATCTCCTCTGGAGTCTTCTTCACCAACGGGCCTCCAACTGCATTGCTCAATGTTCCACGTGAGGCCGGAGTCAATCCATCCCAAAAGTCCCAGAGATGCATCCAGAGTGCAATTCCGCTATGTTGACTCTTTTGCATTATCTCTTTAAACCTCTCCCATGCTTCAAACACAGTTTCAGTCTCGTTCTGCAGAATTTATGGATTTCTCTTCTAAAGTTGCACATCTTAGCTGATGAGAAATATTTTGTAACGACCCGGCCGGTTGTTTTTAGAATTTAAGTCTTGTCCGGCAGCATAAGGCCATGAGAAGCTTCATATTATGTGTATTGACTTGCATGCGTGGTTGAATTCGGTTACCGGATGTTTCAGAGTGATTTGGGACACTTAGTCCCTAAAACGAAAGCTTAAGTCTTAGAAAATTGACTGTAGTCGGAACTATGTGGAGACGAGTCCGGAATGGAGTTCTGTCGGTTCCATTAGCTCTGTTGGGTGATTTTGGACTTAGGAGCATGTCCGGACTGTAAATCGGAGATCTGTAGCTGATTTAGGATTGAAATGGCAAAAGTCAAATTTTTGGAGATTTGGACCGGAAGTGGACTTTTTGATATCGTGGTCGGAATGCGGAACAACTCCGTTATGTTATTTGGGACTTGCCTACGAAATGTGACATCATTCCGGGCTGATTTGATAGGTTTCGGCACGGGTTTTAGAAGTTGAAAGATTTGAAAATTTATAAGTTCGATTCATGGTGTGATGTGTAGTTTCAATGTTAGTTGATGTGATTTGAGGGCTCAACTAAGTTCGTATGGTGTTTTAGGATTGGTTGGTATGTTTGGTTGAGGTCACGGGGGCCTTGGGTGAGTTTCGGGTGCTTAACAGATCAAAGGTTTGATTTGTGTTACTGCTAAGTCTTCAGGCTTCTGGTAGTTTCGCACCTGCGGTGAAGAGACCGCAGGTGCAGGAGCGCACGTGCGGAGAGGCAAGCACAGAAGCGGAAAAGTGGAGGAGTGTCAGGGGTCACAGGTGCGAGGAAAAGTCTACATCTGTGATGCCCGCAAATGCGAAGATTGAGGTGCACATGCGAGAAGAGTTGGACTTGACAGTCTTTGCAGGTGCGGAGAATTTGGGCGGATCAGCGGCTCCGCAGAAGCGGATTTTGGCGCGCCGAAGCGAGAGGAAGCGCAGGTGTGGTTTGGATGTGAATAACGGAGTTGTTCCGCATTCCGACCCCGATATCAAAAAGTCCACTTCCGGTCAAAATCTCCAAAAATTTGACTTTCGCCATTTCAAGCCTAAATCAGCTACAGACCTCAGATTTACAGTCCGGGCATGCTCTTAAGTCCAAAATCACCCAACGGAGCTAATGGAACCGACATAACTCCATTTCGGAGTCGTCTTCACATAGTTATGACTATGGTCAAAATCCTAAGACTTAAGCATCCGTTTTAGGGACTAAGTGTCCCAAATCACTCTAAAACATCCGGTAATCGAATTCAACCACGCACGTAAGTCAATACATATAATATGAAGCTGCTCAGTGCCTTATGCCGCCGGACAGGACTTAAATTCTCAAAATGACCGGTCGGATCATTACATATTTATCAAGAAATTTTCTGGTCATCTCATCCCATATTCTAATCGATCCCTGGGGCAAGCTACGAAGCCAATGCTTTGCATCATCTTTGAGTGTGAAGGGAAATGCCCTTAAGTAAACTACATCTTGTGACACACTATTGTATTGAAAGGGGTTCATAGTCTTCTCGAAGTCCATTAGATGGTTGTTTTGATCTTAGTTCATCTTCCCTATGAAGACACAACAGTTTTGAAGGGTTTGAAGAAACCCTTGCTTCAACTCAAAATTATTAGCTGCAACTAGGGGTGGTCTCACAGTTGATAATCCTTGGTTGTGGACCGGTCTAGCATAATCGCCAAGTGGTCTCCCAGCACCGGGAGCTATGTTTCTAAACTGTTCTGGAACCAAAGGTGGATTCTGAGCAATTCTATGAGCCCTCTCTTCTTCATAGACAATTTGTGCATCTCTAAGAGATACTTCCTCAGCATCATGTGCAACAGTTTCTCTTTGTTGGGATGCCTCCCTTGCAGCCAAATCAACATTACCATCATCTCCAACCGTAGTTTCTTTGGTTGAGGATTTCCCAACCTTCTCTAAGGTCTCGGGGAGATTTATTTCCTTCTTCAGCTATCGCAGTTGTTTCTCTAACTCTGGCTGGTATGGTAGCACTTCTTTTATAGAAGATCGAGTCATGCACCACTCTCAACCTGTAGTCTGCGCACAGTCAAAGAACACCAATCGTAAAAAGAGAAAGAATTTAAAAAAACAATCCTGAATTAGCACTACAAACTATTTCAAACACTATTAATTGCCAATCCCCGGCAACGACGCCAAAATTTGACGAGCGCAAAACACACACTTAAATATGCCCGCTAATCAAATATAGTATAATATAATATCGTATCCATATGGATTAGATTTAAATAATATTCTTGTAGTTTATAGCTAGGTTGCTATCCAAGATAATCAACAATTGAGATTTATATGATTAATACTAGAATTAACTAAGAATCTAAAGCTATTTGATTAATGACGATCGAAGCAAGGAATAAGCAAGGAAAGATATCAATGGAAGAAGGTAGGGTTTTGATAGGATAAGTGTGAGATAATTGTTTGGAATCTAGGTCTAGTTAATTCACTTCTAATGTTCAAGTGAGTCACTCGAATTCACTTGATTATTAGTTCAAACGTTTAGCAGATACTCCTCTCTCGATTAAGTCTCAACCTCACAATACGAACCAATTTAAGCTCGTTGAAGATATGCAAGAATGCGTAGTGGGTTGGTCTTTAGGAGAACCTCTATCGATTATCCTCCTAACTAGGTTTAATCAATGATTCAACTAGCCTCTTCTGATTACTAAGAAGAATTAATGAAATAACCAACAATATAATGCAAAGATATCACAAGTTATGCCTCTCTCGATTACATGAACAAATGAGTATAGATGCAACGGTTAAACATCCAAAAATGCTTCAATACTTAAAAATAGAGTTATAATCGACAAACACATATCAATACACCAAATTCATCAAACCCTAAAAGGAACTACTCCATAGACATGGAGTAATTCATCAAAAATATAATTAAAAGATAGTAAAACATAAATTCAATCCAAACTCGGGTCTTGAGTTAGGAAGGAATGATGAAATCCTTGTGCGTTTTGTCCTCCTCCTCTTCCTTAGCCTCCTTAGGTCGATTATGTGTCAAAAAATATTTTTTCATGTATTTATACCAAGTAGGGTCAGGCCCAAACGAAAACACCTTCTCCTAACCGAAATAGGATATTAACTTTGTAAAATTTGTACAGGCGCGCATGAGTGTTGATACCCAATTTTTCCCTCATATATTTTTTCAAATAATATATATACTTTCAAAATATCATTTTTGCATTATTATTTAATTTACAAGATTTATGCAAACATTTTCCCATAATGTTAAAACTTCAAAATCATTTTTTCTTGCATTTAAATCATACAATATTTATAAATTATCCTTTAAATTACTTTTTATAATGACTCAATATTTATAAATTCTACATCTATATATATTCTTCATAATATTTTACTTTGTTTTATATAATTATATTTCATATTTGTAGGCTATTTATATAATTTTGTAAAGAATAGCCTATATTCTATGCATAATTACATTTTATTGTATTATTTGTGCTAAAAATCATTTGTTATATTTTTGTAATGTCAAGCTAGTATTCTAAATTATTTTACTGAATAAATGATGTTTTTATTATTTATTAATCTCTTTTATGATTTATTTTTAAAATAATTTCGCATATTTATTTTATAGCCCAATGCAAGGCTATTTCTGGACCAAATTAGGCCCAAACCTTTAGCCTACTCAACATCACTCATCAGAAGCCCAAACCAAACACCCCTTTAATAAACCCGGTCGGTACCCGTTTAATTAACCCGCCCCACCTCTTTTTTTTGAAAAATCCTGGTCGTTGATCTCTAAGATCAACGGCCCACAATTAACCTATCCCTTTTAATTACCCAACCCCAAAACCTAATCCCCCATTCCCTATAACCGGCTGCCCTGAAACTCTCTCTTCTTCTCTTTTCAAAACCCTAGTTGCCTTCCTTAATCCCTCTTCTAATCCCTCTCCTAATGAGATTCGACTACTATTTTATTGCCATATTCGAATCCTTCTGGTACTGGTTGTCCGTTTGTGGTGTTACCTAAGTGATTGCCTAAACATGGCAAGCAATAATCTCCGAAATCGAACAAAAAAGGGTTCAAATCTTTGATTTTGAGCACTATTTTGTCTACATACATTCAACAATGTATTATGTGAGTCCGATTTTGTTTGAATTTCTTTGATTTACACTTTCCGTAAAAACTAGGGTTTACCGAATTTCTCTCCTAAATTGATTTCTAACCGATTTTGCATGCTTCCTTTCCTTATTTGTTATTTGTTATATTTCATTTCCTTATGTGTTCGTTCAATGTTAACTTCTATATAAACCCTTATTTTCCCTTCTTGGGATAGACTTGAATCGATATACTTTCACTAAAAATTGAAGCTTTGTTCTGTGATTCCCTCATTCTCTTGTTCTGTACTTCAATTTGGCCGGCTGAAAGCCAAGGCCACTGAGATTCTGTTATTCGAACTTTCTCTTGGTGCGAGCATTGCCTGGAGTTATTTTAAAGCTCTTGGGAACTTTGACGCATTGAGATTCCTGGTTCTTGTTGAATTCTGCTTTTTATTGTTATTCGTTTAACTGGTACGTTACTTGACTTTTGTAATTTCATCCCTATGTATCTCAGATTGGCATGTGTTCTTACTTCTGAAATCCATGGCTTAATGTGTTTCTGTGTTACTTTTATGCACCACTCTGTTAACTTTACACACGTTTTAAGTCTCCTTAGCATTTAACTACTCCTAATGCTGCTAGTTCTAATATTATCTATGTCTAACTTGGATAATCTGAACTTTTCTAAGCTTATTTAGCTAGTGTATTGATGCATGAATGTTCATGAATATGCTTACCTGCTTGGCCCTGAATCTCTGTAACGAATGCCTCACATTTGTAATAACATGTGTTAAGACTTTCGTTGGCTCACTCAGCATGCTCACTCGATCCCATACCCTTTTAGTGATTGATTGTGATTTAGAACAGTTATCTCAGTCTGTTTTCCCTACCATGTTTGAATTGTTGTTTCATGATATTATGATGAATACTTGGTATAACTTGGACCTTCTTAGTTAATTAGTCTACTGTGTCAATGCCTGAATGGCTACATCTGCTATTTGACATGAGTTTACTTTCCATTCTGTTCTGAATCACTGTAATGATAGTTTTTCATATATAATGTGTTTAATTTGTGTTGAGACCTCTCTATTGACTATGATATTGCCTCTCTTCTAATATGTCCCTCAGTATGTGTTTGACTCACGTGATGCCTGTTCCTTATGTGATTATTTGGCTTATCACAGTGTGCGTTCCCTATCATGTCTAAATGATGTCTTGTTTTCTGATAATGACACTAGGATGTATACTCAGCATAATTTGAACCTCTCAGGTTTCAACTTGTTTAGTATTGTGCATCTGTGCATGATAATCTTTGTCAATCCTGCAAACATGTTCTTTCCTTAACTCTTTCAATATGTGACTATCTATGTGTTAAGTGTTGAACCTGCTTCTAAGTCCTGTGACCTGTTTGATTAGCTGCTCTGTATGCTCAACTTTGCTATGTCTATTTTAAGTTATAAGTGTATCCCTCAATTCCTGTCACTCAACAATTGTCCACTCTCCCTTATTTGTTACCTATGCTATCTTGAACCTCTAATTCTTAGCCAGAGGAAATCCAAGGCTGCCAAGGCTCTTACTACTGACCTCCCTAGTGTGGGCACTGCTCGGGGTTCATTTGAGACCCTTGTGAACTCTGACACATTAGGATTTGGGTCTTTAGTCATTCCCTGAAACTTGAACTACCCCATTCAACCCTTTATTCCTATTATTTGCTGAATATCTAAACTGGTTTGTTTAAGTAATTCAATGCTTGGCAATATGATTATGTAATTTGGCTTCGAGCTCTTCTATGGATTCTGGGTTGTGTTGATAAACATGGATCTTTGTTGAAAGTCTGGGTATGCTGCTGAAATTACTGGTTATTTCATTCGGACCTGCTGCGGGCCTATTGTCGTTAGTTGTATAACATTTTGTATCTTACTCATTATTGGGCATGTAATAACTTTTGTATAAACGATTGGGGTGTTAGTAAAAATGGGGAAGGGGTAGATTCTTAATGTTTGTGTAAAAAGGGTAGACAACATGCCTATAGGACCCATTGATTCACTTGCTATATATGCCGTTCAATTTATATGTGCACTGTAGAAACCATGTCATTAGGATAAACACACACACTGTCCATTGGCAAACATGAATTCAAATGCTGCAATTATTCTTTCTGCTACGTGTAATTAGAGAACCTCCCTATAGGAATTAGTTTCTCATCGATGTTTCTTCCAATCCTCATCGCCTACTAGAAATCATGCCTATAGGATTGCAATTATTCTACTTGGCGCTGCTCACCTAGAAATTATGCCTATAGGATTTTGATCACCTCATTTGCTATTATCTCATACTGTTCACTAGAAACCATGCCTATAGGATTTTAATCATCTCATTCGTTACTACATCACCCTGTTCACCTAGAAAACATGTCTATAGGGTTGAGTGTAATGATAAAATCAGCTCCAAGTGCTATGCATTAGAGATCCTGTCTATAGGAAAACACTGTTTTATCTTAATAAGAGTCAATGTTGCATCTCTCAATATGGTTTATTATGCACTTTGTGAATCTTCCCAATGGTCCTTTCATTATTCCTTACTGCACGAGTCACCTAGACACAGCAGTCTTAATAACCGAAAATCTGCAATTTCATTAATCAGCATGCAAATCGTATAATCCTATCCTTGAGCAATGTTTGGCCTTTGAAACTGTTTGCAAGCCTTGATGCCTTGTCGTGTAGAAATCATGTCTATAGGGATTTAAGTTTCTTAATTCTAAATTCCTTAACATGAAGTTTGTCTTGCGTGTATTTGTTGCTTAAGTGTGGAGGCAAATTTGAACCTTAACTGCCTATATGTGAAGTCCAGTGTGTTTTTGTATGTCGCCTAGTTTTGACATTTCTGAACAGCCTAAGTGAGGTTTAGAACTACCCAAATAGAGGTCCAATACATCCTGGACCATAGGTATGGGACGGGTAGTGCACTCATAGGAACGCTTTTAGGTAACCATTTTAACATAATAATCGTGTAGCAGGAAATGATAGTCTGTACCCGCTGGATAATATGAGTAACACCTTATCTCAAGGGAGTTACGAAATATTATTTATGTTGCACGGGGTGATCCCTTAGGCTAATAAACTTAGGACCTCACCCCCCCCCCCTTCCTTTCTTTTCTATTAGAATAAAAAAATAATAGTTGCACCTCCCTATTCAAGATCTCTTTGTAATAAAATTCTTAGATTTTGTACTCTCTTTGCTTACTTGATCACATAGACTAATCCATATAATTTAAGTTCGGCCGGGATCCACAGTTGTGGACCTCGAGGAGTGCCTAACACTTTCTCTTTGAGGTAACTTGAGCCCTTACCTGATCTTTGGTGGCGTTGACCAGTTAAACCGGAGTCATTTACAAATAGGTGCCCTAACGCACCTTAAAAATCATTAGGTGGCGACTCTCCTCTTTTAATACCTCCTTAAAAGAGTTGTCACATGTCGAAGCCCGCTTTAGCGAGAAAACGGGGTGCGACAGCATGGCGACTCTGCTGGGGATTTACACTTAGGATCTTCCCATAGCGAATTGGGCTACTATGGATTAGTCTTCTTTGATATAAACGTGCTTCCCTTTTCCGTTTTTATTTGCTACTACATGCACATCCCTCTCCTATTTTCCTTTTACTTGTTTAAATTCGTTGTAATATGCACATCCCTTCCCTGCACCACCTTCCTTTGATTAAATTGGTTATAACATGCATATCCCTTTCCTATTCACCTTTTTTTGCTCTAAACTACTCTTCATTTGTTTAAATATTGCTACATCATGTCTCTCCCACCCCTACTCCCTTGCTTACTTTATTACATTCCCTATATTCCATGAGCTAACTTCTTCCTTTGTCTTTCTTTTTACGTTTTTTATGTTTTATCTTAATACTATATTTATTGCTTTTACATATTTATCATGCAAATACTTGGCAATATGTTATTATCTTTGCATAAAGCATGCTCCACATCATATTCCACTCATGACCGATTAATAACATAGCGGCAATTGATGAGTGTCTGTGCTCTTCCAAAATTACCCTTTTAATTTGGAAAGGCTTACTTGCGGTAAAATAGTCGATCAACAGTGCAGTCGACGATCCCGTGTCTTTCCCTTTCAAGTTGTCCATTTGAGAGTATCGGTCTAGACCCATATAGAAACCTCACTCCAATATCAACTGTGCATGCATCATGTCAAACCTAGTATGGGTTAGAACGTTGTCCACGTGATAATCCACTAAGATAAGCCTTGTCCAAAGTCCGATGGGATTTCCATAATCCCAATGGACACCATCACGTTATGTGCATTAGGTGTAAAACACATGCTAGTATGTTGATCATTAATGTGTAAATAATCAGATCCGAAGGGGGAAAGGGCTAACTCTATTTCTTTGTAGAAAATTAAGCACGGAGTCCCCAGGTTCGGCATCGTTCAAAACATCCCACCTTTGCTGCTTGATTGGTGGAAGAACCTCTCACCCAGTGACAAGAATCATGTGAAAAGGGTCCTTGGTAATTTACCTTCCTTATTGGACATTCGGCCAAATAGGGCATTGATTGAGGCCGCCACTATGTTTTTGGATGAGAAAAGAGTTGTCTTCCACTTTGGTGACATAGAAATGACTCATCTCTTACAGGAAATAGGAGGCTTCGCTAAGCTGCCATGGGATAGTCCGGGTTTATTAGTACCAGAATATCGCACTCCCTGCGGTTTTTTGAAAGTGTTGGGTTTTAAGAAAAATGATGAGTTACTCTATCTGAAAAAGTTATACATCCCATTTGAATTCCTTTACAAACGTTATGGGCATAGCAAGTCATATCGCCTTCATCATGATGAACTTGCCATCACTTCCTTGGGTTGGATGCATCGCCGAGTTTTTGTGTTCATTGTCTGTTTCTTGGGATTGCTGATATTTTTGATGAAAGGGGGGAGGATCCATACTCGTTTAACCATGGTCGCTGGGACTCTAATGGAAGGAATCGAGGGACAAACTTACACTATCATCCCCACGATCTTGGCCAAAATGTATAGCGCTTTAGATCGATGCAAGCAGGGGTATGGACACTTCGAGTGCTGTAATATGTTGCTGCAGGTTTGGTTATTAGAACATTTCCAGAGATGTGAATATCGCCAAGGGCTTCTGCGATGACCATTGAGTGACTACATATCTTACCATCATCCAAAGAGAATGACATTTATCCTAGATAGGTTTGAGCAAACTAGAAGTGTTGTGAGCTGGGTGTGTTTCTTCAGCAATCTGACTGACAAAAAGGTACATTAGATGTTTGAATGGTTCCCTAGTAGTGCGTTCATCATCAGATCAAGAGAAACTACTCATCTAGTGTTGATCGGGTTAAGAAGGATATATTCTTATGCTCCTATAAGGGTAATGAGGCAGGCGGGAAGAAAACAGGTTAGACCTCGGGTTTCCAACTTGGTCCAATACAAAGCAGATTTTAAAGGGAACATCATTCCGTTCAGGTTCGAGGCACAGCATATGTGGAATCAAAAGGTTATTGTGGAGAAAGATACTATCGAGCGAGACAGGTATCATGTCGGCCATGTGTACTTCTACCCATCATGGTTGGTAGATGATATAGCGGGGCATGTCAAGCCATGAATTAATCTGAAAAATAGGGTTATAGATGACGTTGCTGAAGCACAAGACAAGTATAGGATGCTGCGTAAGAGGGTCTTCGAGTCTTAAGCTAGGCATTTGGAACAACACAAAGTGGATATGGAAGCGATCAACGAATGGAGAGAAATTGCTACTAAATCAACATAGAGATTGGAATATTTAGAGCAATGGCTAATGGAACTTGAGGGAAAGATGGGAAAGAGACTCTCGAATTGTCAGAACACGGAAGGCAATGAAGGATGTCATCTAGCAAGGGCTTACTTACTATTGGATATGCGTGACCTGGGGAACCTGATCAACGGATCCAAGAAGGCCAAGCATGGAGAAGGTCCTTATGGGGCCAAATAGATTGGGAAACAATGTTTTTATTACTTTCTAGATTTGTTCAAATGTTTTGATTGTAATAGGGCAAATGCCATTAGTGACTTTCTCATTAATTTGTTTTAGTAAAGATTTGACTCATTTTCGCATTAATGAAATGACGCAATTATTGGCATCAATTGTCTCCAAGTCTATGTGTCCCTTAGCCTTACCTAGGGAACAACGAGGTCCCTCAAATTAGGACGCGAATTTAATAATTCTTCAACACATGTTCAATATCGCAAACATTCTTTTAATACTCCTTACTGACTTGGTTATCTTTTTGTTTTTTTTTCTTCTATTTATTCCCATTCCCCAAGGTTCGTTCGTGCATACTGGCATCGTCAGCATATTACACTAGATCCAGAAGCCCTCCACCTCCTCCTCCACCAAGTGATCCCAAGAACAAAGGAAAAGGGAAAATGGATGATGTGAGTGGTATTAGAAAAGACAATGCTACCTACGCAGAGAACATTGAAACTTCAGATGACCGGAGTACGCCGGCACAAAATTATTTGGTCCTACATCTGGAGCAAACAATATTGGAGCTACAAGGGGAGCTTGAGTAGGTCCGGAACTTGGAAAACCTTTCCCTCACCCTAAACGTCCCCCAAATCAACCAACAAAACACAAACGCCCAAAATCCGATAACTCCCCAAAACACACAAAACCAAAATCCGCAAAAACCTCCCATGCCTCATCAATACGCCACACATCTTCAAAACCATAATCCTCCACCATTACCTACCCCTCCACAACACCATCACCATTCGACTCAATATCCACAAACCACCACTTATCACACTCCTCAGAATGCACCACAGCCTACCCCTGATCCCCAAAACACAACCAATGACCATCATTATGCCCAGATTCCCGGAGTCCATCAAAGCGATCCCATATATGTGGAAAATTTACCCCATACCCCACAACATACCCTATATATACTTGAATCTGCCGAGAAGGACCTGCTCATCAAGAACATGGCGGAAGAACTCAAGAAGCTTATTGGCGGAGTTCAAAGTGTCGAAGGTGGAAAAGGCATTGAGGATTTGAATTATGAGGATTTGTGTATTCAGTCAGATGTAGAACTGGTAGAGGGTTACAAACCTCCTAAGTTCGAAATGTTTGACGGAACTGGTGATCTGAAGGTGCATTTGAGAACATATTGTGACAAACTTGTAGGGGTTAGCAAGGATGAACGAATCCGTATGAAGCTGTTGATGAGAAGCCTCATCGGAGATGCCTTGTCTTGGTACATTAGTCAGAACCCAAAGAAGTGGGTTAATTGGGTGAGCATGGAATTGGATTTCATGGATCGGTTCAGGTTTAACACAGAAAATGCACCAGACGTTTTCTACATTCAGAATCTCAAGAAGAAACCAACGAAAAATTTCTGCGAGTATGCTACTACGTGGAGGTTTGAAGCTGCAAAAGTAAGGCCGGCACTTGAAGAAGAATAGATGAATAAGTTCTTAGTCAGAGCTTGGGACCCAAAATACTACGAATGATTGATGGTTATTAAAAACCATAAATTTTCTGACATCATCAAGTTGGGAGTCAAGAGGTATCTCCAAGAAGAAAGAAGTGGGTGTAGTAATGGTAGCCCAAGGTCCAAAGTCTCCTCTCACATACCAGAAACCTCCACCCACATATCAGCCTTCACCTCCCAGATACTAACAACCTGCCGCCACATACCATACTTATAACACCCATCCAGCATACTACCACTCACCACCAACCCGCTAATATTACCAAACACCAAGACCAAATTTCGACCGTAGACCACCTAGACAATAAATTTTAATTGCTTAACCCATAGATCAACTATACGAGAGGCTAAAGGCTGCCGACTATGTCACTCTCATTCTCGCTGTTGCTATGGAAAACTCTTCCCAGTGGATTAACCCAAATAAAACATGTGCCTATCACTCAGGCATGAATGGTCATACTATTGATGAGTGTCGTACTTTGAAGGATAAGATTCATACATTAATTGACACCAAAGTAATACAGGCAAAGGAGGCTGCACCCCATGTCCGTAACAATCCTCTCCCGGATCACAGGGGTAAAGGGGTTAACGTGATAGAGACTGATGAAGAATGGGACTCGAAAGGGTCAATTGGACTCATTCAAGAAGGGGATAATCCTAAAGCAACTCCAGTCACCCTCACACCTATCGTGGTACAAACTCAGGCACCAATTGAATTGAGGTAGCCGCACCAACTCCGTTTGGGGTTAAAGTAACAACACCCTTCACCGTAATGGTAGCACCTACGCCATCTCATAATTCTAATGCTATACCATGAGATTACGTTGCGGAAGCAAGAAGGAAAGGAAAAGCAAAAATGGAAGAAACAAGTGCAATGCAAGGCATGACCAGAACCTATCGGGTTTATACACCCGAGCATTTGGGAGGGATGAGCAAAGAAGCTGCATCTAAGCCGCCTGTAATTGAGACTGGCCCAGATGACCTTTGGAGAAAGGTGAAAGCAAGAGAATATTCTGTGGTTGATCATTTGAACAAAACCCCTGCTCAAATATCTATTTTATCACTACCGCAAAACTCTGATGCACATAGGAATGCCCTGATGAAGGTGTTGAATGAAGCCTATGTACCCAATAACATCACCTGTGGAGAAATGGACAACATGGTAGGGCAAGTGTTGGAAAGCCACAAGATCACTTTACATGAAGACGAGCTGTCACTGGAAGGACTAAGTCACAACAAGGCACTGCATATCACAGTGCAGTTTGAGGATAAATTCATTTCCAGAGTCCTGATAGATGGGCGTTCGATTCTCAGCATATGTCCACTAACTACTTTGAAAAGATTGGGTAATGGACTACACGATATACGAGCAGGAAGTATGAATGTGAAAGCATTTGATGGGTCTCAAAGGGCCACAATTGCGGTGACCAACCTCATCCTACAAATGGGCCCAACCTGGTTTGATATTGAGTTTCAAGTGTTGGACATATCTGCTACCTACAACCTATGGTTGGGACGACCTTGGATACATGCCGCTGGGGCCATAGATTCCACTCTACATAAGGCCCTGAAGTTTGAGTGGAACTATCACGAAGTGATTATCCATGGATACGAAAATAATCCCATTTATACCAATCAGACTGTTCTGGTCGTCAAGAATAGAAGGAAGTTGGGTGGAGAAACATACCATCGCATCGAGCGCGTCAACGCAATTGAGAAAGACAAATGGTAGAGCAGTAAGAAAGAAAGCATATTTTCATGGACAGGGTATGAACCCGGCAAGGGTCACGACAAGAATCTCCAGGGGATCACCAAACCGATACAGCTAAAGTGTCATGCCACAACCTTTGGGCTTGTGTATGAATACACCTGGCAAGAGTGTCAAAATTGGTCACCACCATGGCGTGGTCCTTATTACTCTCTAGAACAACCAGTACCACATTAGAACCAGTCATTTCATCAAGCTGACATGATGTGGGGGTCCGAAGAAGATAAAGTTTTAGCTGGCATAAGGAATTTTCTTCTAGATGATAAAGACATAGATTTCAGTGCGATAGTTGAGGAGGAGGAGGAGGAGGAATGCCTTATTATTCAGACCGTGTAGAAGGGAGATGTTCTCAAGAACTGAACTGCTGCACTATCAAGGGCCCGCCAAGTTCCTGGGTAGATTGGCAATTAGCATCATTTATTTTTGAAAGTAATTTTATGAGAATCTAAGACATTTTCAGTATTTTGTTTTAAGCATATTTTGTTTTGAAATAATTGCTCGAGTTATCGAGCCGTACTTATTTGACGTTTTCAAGATTTATTTAATGCATTGTTATTTTTAGTATTTATTATTATTCTTTACATTTTTTCTCTACAGCATTATTATTACCTATCACGATGAACCTACGACTGTGATATGTAATGAGACAACGCAACGTAAGGATAGTGGTTCAGAGGATCTGGAAAAGGATGTAATACCTGAGGAAATTGTCAGAGAAGTAGAAAATTTTGAAAACAAGCCTAAGTCTAATTTGGACAAGACCGAGACGGTTAACTTAGGAGATTCCGAAACAGTCAAGGAAACCCGTATAAGCATTCACCTATCACCATCAGAGAAGGAACAGTACATCTAGTTCCTAAAGGAGTATGAAGACATCTTTGCATGGTCTTACGATGATATGACTGGTCTGAGCACATCCATAGTGGCTCACAAGTTACCCAGCGATCCCATGTGTCCACCAGTGAAACAAAAGCTCAGAAAATTCAAGCCAGATAGGAGTTTGAAGATACAAGAGGAAGTCACTAAGCAAATCAAAGCCAAAGTTCTCAGAGTGGCTGAATATCCGACTTGGTTAGCCAACATTGTGCCGGTTCCGAAGAAGGATGGGATGGTCAGAGTATGTGTCGATTATCGGGATCTAAACAGAGCAAGTCCCAAAGTTGATTTCCCGTTGCCCAAAATACACATACTAATCGACAACTGTGCCAAGCATCAACTCCAGTCTTTTGTGGATTGCTTCGCGGGGTATCATCAGATCTGGATGGATGAAGAGGATGCCTAAAAGATAGCCTTTATCATACCATGGGGGATGTACTGCTATAAAATGATGTCGTTTGTCCTGAAGACTGCTATTTTCCATGACATGATACACAGGGAAATAGAGGTGTACGTGGATGATGTCATCATCAAATCCAGGAGAAGCACAGATCATATAGCAGACTTGAGAAAATTCTCTAATCGGCTTCGAAGGTACAATCTGAAACTGATTCCTGCAAAGTGTGCCTTCGGAGTCCCTGCCGGAAAATTGCTAGGATTCATCGTCAGCCGCCGAGGGATTGAATTAGACCCGTCAAAGGTCAAAGCTATCCAGGACTTGCCACCTCCAAAGAACAAGAAAGATGTGATGAGTTTCTTAGGGCGTCTCAACTATATCAGTCATTTCATAGCACAATCAACTATGATCTGTAAACCGATTTTCAAAATGTTGAAGAAAGATGTTGCAACAAGTTGGACTGAACAGTGCCAGAAAGCCTTTGACAAGATTAAGGAATATTTATCCAAACCACTTGTTCTGGTCCCATCGAAACCTGGGAGACCTCTGCTACTCTGTTTATCCATACTGGATGGGGCTTTTTGNTTGAAGAAAGACGCTGCAACAAGTTGGACTGAAGAGTGCCAGAAAGCCTTTGACAAGATCAAGGAATATTTATCAAAACCATCTGTTCTGGTCCCATCGGAACCTGGGAGACCTCTACTACTCTATTTATCTGTACTAGATGGGTCTTTCGGATGTGTATTGGGATAACACGATGAGACGTGAAGAAAGGAACATGCCATATACTATCTGAGTAAGAAGTTCACACCCTACGAAGCATGCTATTCTTTGTTGGAATGCACCTACTGCGCCTTGACATGGATAGCTCAAAAGTTGAGGCACTACTTTTGTGCCTACACCACATATCTCATATCAAAGATGGATCCGCTAAAATACATCTTCCAGAAATCCATGCCTATGGGGAAGTTAGCAAAATGGCAGATACTACTGAGTGAGTTCGACATCATCTATGTAACTCACAAGGCAGTCAAAAGGAAAGCATTGGGGGATCATCTGGCAGAAAATCATGTAGATGGAGAATATGAACCACTGAAAACGTATTTACCTGATGAAGAAGTATCATTGATAGGAGAAGATATAACCGAAGCCTAGGATGGTTGGAGAATGTTCTTCGATGGGGCTACAAATTTCAAAGGAGTGGGTATTGGAGCAGTTTTAGTGTCAGAAACAGGTTAACACTATCCAGTATCCGCAAAACAAAAGTTTTTATGTACTAACAACATGGCAAAATATGAGGCATGCATCTTAGGACTCAGGTTAGCCATCGACATGAATGTTCAGGAATTCCTTGTAATTGGAGATTCAGACCTTTTGGTACATTAGGTTCTAGGAGAGTGGGCCACGAAGAATACTAAGATATTACCATATTTGTAATATGTGCAAGAGGTGGTCATGAGGTTCACGAAGATAGAATTCAAACATGTTCCGAGGATTCAGAATGAGTTCGCAGATGCATTGGCCACTCTATCTTCCATGATACAACACCTAGACAAGAATTTCATCAACCCTATCCCTATAGAAATTCATAAGAAACCAGTTTATTGTTCTCATGTTGAAGAGGAAATGGATGGAAATCCATAGTTCCACGACATCAAAGAATATTTGGGAAAAGGAGAGTACCTAAAGCATGCAAATCATACTCAGAAATGCACACTCCAAAGATTATCCAACCAATTCTTCCAAAGCGGAGGAATTCTGTACAGAAGGACTCCAGATATGGGATTATTACGGTGTGTCGACGCCAAGAAAACATCCAAATTGCGCGAAGAGATACATGTCGGAACTTGCGGACCGCACATGAATGGCTTTGTCTTAGCTAAGAAGATATTAAGAGCAGGATATTATTGGATGACAATCGAAATAGACTGCATCAGGTATGTCCAAATGTGTCATCAATGCCAAGTACATGCAGATATGATACGAGTTCCACCCAATGAACTCAATGCAATAAGTGCACCTTGGCCTTTCTCCGCTTGGGGGATGGATGCCATCGGTCCAATCGAACCCGCCACTTCAAATGGGCACAAGTTCATTCTAGTAGCCATAGACTATTTCACAAAATGGATTGAAGTCGCACCATATAAGGTTGTAACTAAGAATGTTATCGCAGATGTCGTTAGGGATTGTATTGTTTGTCAGTTAGGGGTGCCAGAATCAATCATCACAGATAACGCCGCCAACCTTATTAGTGATTTGATGAGATCCATGTGTGAAACCTTCAAGATCAAGCATAAGAATTCCACATCATACATGCCGTAAATGAGTGGAGCTGTAGAAGCCGTCAATAAGAAGGAATATGGTAGATAATCACAAACAATGGCACGAGAAGCTACCATTTTCCCTAAATGGATATCGTACCACAGTTCGCACATCAACCGGGACAACTCCTTATTTGCTAGTCTATGGTACTGAAGCCGTTATTCCCGCCGAAGTAGAAATTTATTCTTTGAGAATCATACAAGAGGCTGAACTTAGTGATGCAGAAGGCATACGAAGTCGTTATGAACAATTGGATCTCATTGATAGGAAAAGAATGAATGCGGTATGTCAAGGTCAACTCTACCAGAACAGAATGTCCAAAGCTTTCAAAATTATACACAGGCCTAGACAATTCATACCGGGGTAGTTGGTGCTAAAGTGGATCTTCTCGCATTAAGATGAAGCCAAAGGGAAATGTTCACCTAATTGGCAAGGGCCCTACATGGTTCATAGAGTACTAATAGGAGGAGCACTCTTACTTGGAGAAATGAACGGAGAAATTTGGCCAAAACCTATCAACTCACACGCAGTCAATATATACTATATTTAGACTGTTTACATTTCTTCATCTGATGTAACTGAACTACGCTTGACCTGATTCCCATTTAAGAGGGGATATGTAGGCAGCCTGTGGGTTCTGTCATATCTTAATAAAATCTTCATTTTTTCCATGGTCAGAAACTGGTGTAGAATTTTGAGGACGACCCTCAAAATTCTAAAGCTAGTCCAGCCAAATTCGTCATATACAGAACAATCAAAGGATTGTTTTTAAACTGGGGCAGAATTTTGAGGAGGATTTTAAAGCAAGGAGGTCGCAATGTCTCTAAAATATCACAGTCATTGGCTCATCTAGATTACTTAATATTTCATACTACCATATTACAAATAACTACAATCATCAAATGCACGCATATGTTTCGAAAAAAGTTTATCTCTATAACAGCCAGATGCTGCCTAAGGTAACTCAAACAGGATCTCAAGACAGGAGTAAAAGCAAAGCAAGAAGGTGAAAGAAAAGACCAACCTTCCCCCACAAAACTCAAAATCTTTCATTGGATGCAGGCACAGTAAGACAACAATATCTACAGACATATCAGGTCACTACCTTCAAGACAGCAAATTATCTATCACAAGCATCTCCAGTTAAGAAATACTCTACTTTCTCACTATCACTCATCGTTTTCTTGCATGAGGCTAAGCATTACCTCCTTAACTACATAAGGCTAAGAACCGCCTTTCTTTGCATGAGACTAAGCAGTGTCTCCTATTTGCATGAGACTAAGCATTGCCTCATTAACTGCATAAGGCTAAGCATTTCCTTTTCCCCATGAGACTAAGCAATGTCTCCTATTGGCACGAGGCTAAACATTGCCTCCCTAATTGCATAAGGCTAAGCATTGCCTTTTCCGCATGAGGCTAACCATTGTCTCCTATTTGCATGAGCCTAAGCATTGCCTCCTTAACTGCATAAGGCTAAGCACTGCCTTTCTTTGCATGAGACTAAGCATTGTTTCCTATTTTCATGAGGCTAAGCCCTGCCTCCCTATTTGCATGAGGCAAAACCCTACCTCCTTAATTGCATAAGGCTAAGCATTGCCTTTCCTGCATGAAGCTAAGCACCGCTTCCCTTACTTGCATGAGACTAAGCATTGTCTCCTATTTCTGCATGAAGCTAAGCACCGCTTCCCTTACTTGCATGAGACTAAGCATTGTCTCCTCTTCCTGCATGAGGTTAAGCATTGCCTCCCTAATTCCACAAGTCTAAGCACTGCCTTTTCCTCGTGATTAAATGCTATCTCCATTATGCCATCTAAAACCTAGCATTATCCTTTACTCACCCAGGGCTAAGCATTGCCCTCATCTTACCCAAGACTAAGCCTTGTCTTGTCTCATCTTCGCATATGGCCAAACATTATATTTTGCATTTCATGGGCCGAAATATCGCCATTTTGTCCAAAGGCATCATGGTATGAAGGAATCATCCTCATAGCCGGAAGACACCATTCCATGGCCCGAGGATCTCTTAAAAGTGCACATCATTATTCAAAGGCGTCATGGTTCGGAGGCACCATTCTCATGGCCCGAGGACATCATTTTATGGCCTGCGAATCCCTTATCACATGATTCATGGCCCAGGACGTCATGGTCTAAGGACACCATCCTCACCGTCTAAAGACAACCCTCATGGTTCGAAGGTAATCTGCATCATGTTTAAATTCTCGCAATAATCCATATATACTTGCATGCATCGTGCTTTAAGTTTTGCAGGTAATCCAGGAAGTAATTGTTCTCCTAACGGGAGCAATCTTCTCTCCGATTTCCATTCAATGTACACATCCTGCAATTACCCGCTTTTTACTCTATGACCGTTCAAATATTTGTGCAGTGATTCCCGGCCTGATTGGATCTAGAACTATACACGGCCTGATTCCCGTAACACCAGGGATATGTAGGTAACTCAAAAACTAGGGTTCGGCCTCCATTTTTTCAAATCACCTCATTTGGTTAAAATCGGTCATTATTTTCTTTACCCGACAACTCTTTCATCAATCCCGGATAAAGAGGGGCAGCTATTGATACCCAATTTTTCCCTCATATATATTTTCAAATAATGTATATACTTTCAAAATATTATTTTTGCATTATTATTTAATTTACAAGATTTATGCAAACATTTTCCCATAATTTTTCATAACTTTAAAACTTCAAAATCATTTTTTCTTATATTTAAATCATTCAATATTTATAAATTATCCTTTAAATTATTTTTTATAATGACTCAATCATCCAGTTTAATATTCTACATCTATATATATGCTTCATAATATTTTACTTTGTTTTGTATAATTATATTTCCTATTTTTAGGCTATTTACATAATTTTGCAAAGAATAGCCTATATTCTATGCATAATTACATTTTAATGTATTATTTGTGCTAAAACGTATTTTTTATATTTTTATAATGTCAAGATAGTATTATAAAGCATTTTACTGTAGAAATGATATTTTATTATTTATTAATCTCTTTTATGAGTTATTTTAAAAATAATTTCGCAAATTTATTTTATAGCCCAATACAAGGCTATTTCTGGACCAAATTATGCCCAAACTTTGGCCCACTCCACTTCACTCATCAGAAGCCCAAACCAAATACCCCTTTAATAAACCCGGTCGATACCCGTTTAATTAACCCGTCCCGGCCCCTTTGTTTAAAAATCATGGTCGTTGATCTCTAAGATCAACGGCCCACAATTAACCTACCCCTTTTAATTATCTAACCCCAAGCCCTAATCCCCCATTCCCTCTAACCCGCCGCCCTGAAACTCTCTCTTCTTCACTTTTCTAAACCCTAGCCGCCTTCCTTAATCCCTCTCCTAATGAGATTCGACTACTTTCTTGCCAATTCGAATCCTTCCGGTACTAGTTGTCCGTTTGTGGTGTTACCTAAGTGCTTTCCCAAACATGGCAAGCAATAATCTTTGAAATAAAAAAAAAGGGGTTCGAATCTTTGATTTTGAGCATTATTTTGTCTACATACGTTCAACACTGTATTATGTGAGTCTGATTTCATTTGAATTTATGTGATTTACCCTTTCCCTAAAAAACTAGGGTTTACCGGATTTCTCTCCTAAATTGATTTCGAACCAATTTTGAATGTTTCCTTTCCTTATTTGTTGTTTGATTTATTTCATTCCCTTATGTGTTCGTTCAATGTTAACTACTATATAAACCCCTATTTTCCCTTCTTGGGACAGACTTGAATCGATATACTTTCACTAAAAATTGGATCTTTGTTCTGTGATTCCCTTATTCTGTTGTTCTGTACTTCATTTTGGGCGGTTTAAAGCCAATGCCACTAAGATTCTGTTATTCGGACTTTCTCTTGGTGCGAGCATTGTCCGGAGTTCTTTTGAAGCTCTTGGGAACTTTGACACATTGAGATTCTGGGTTCTTGTGGAATTCTGCTCTTTACTGTTGTTCGTTTAGTTGGTAAGTTATTTGACTTTTCCAATTTCATCCCTATGTGTCTCTGATTGGCATGTGTTCTTACTTCTGAAATCCATGGCTTAATGTGTTTCTGGTTACTTTTATGCACCACTCTGTTAACTTTACACACGTTTTTGGTCTCTTTAGCATTTAACTACTCCTAATGCTGCTAGTTCTGAGATTATCTACATCTAACTTCGATAATCTGAACCTTCCTAAGCTCATTTAGCTAGTGTATTGACGCTTGAATGTTCATGAATATGCTAACCTGCTTGGCCCTAAATCTCTGTAACGAATGTCACACACTTGTAATAACATGTGTTAAGACTTTCGTTGTTAATCATAACTTGTCTCTCTGCTATTGTGTCATTCAGCTTGCTCACTCGATCCCATACCCCTTTAGTGATTGCTTGTGATTTAGAACAGTTATCTCAGCACGTTTTCCCTAACATGTATGAATTGTTGTTTCATGATATTAGGATGAATCCTTAGTATAACTTGGACCTTCTTTAGTTAATTAGTCTACTGTGTCAATGCCTGAATGGCTACATTTTCTATTTGACATGAGTTTACTTTCCACTATGTTCTGAATATCTATAATGATAGTCTTGCATATATAATGTGTTTAATTTGTGTTGAGACCTTTCTATTGACTATGATATTTCCTCTCTGCTAATATGTCCCTCAGTATGTCTTTGACTCACATGATGCCCTGTTCCTTCTGTGATTACTTGGCTCATCACAATGCACATTCCCCATCATGTCTAAATGCTGTCTTGTTTCCTCATAATGACACTAGGATGTATACTCATCATAATTTGAACCTCTCAAGTTTCAACTTGTTTAGTATTGTGCATATGTGCATGTTAATCTTTGTTAATGATGCAAACTTGTTCTTTCCTTAACTCTTTCAATATATGACTGTCTATGTGTTAAGTGTTTATCCTTCGTCTATGTCCTGTGACCTATTTGATTAGCTGATCTGTATGCTCAACTTTGCTATGTCTATTTTAAGTTATAAGTGTATCCCTCAATTCCTGTCACTCAACAATTATCCACTCTCCCTTATTTGTTACCTATGCTATCTTGAACCTCTAATTCTTAGCCAGAGGAAATCCAAGGCTACCAAGGCTCTTACTACTGACCTCCCTAGTGTGGGCACTGCTCGGGGTTCATTTGAGACCCTTGTGAACTCTGACACACTAGGATTTGGGTCTTTAGTCACTCTCTGAAACTTGAACTACCCCATTCAACCCTTTATTCCTATTATTTGCTGAATATCTAAACTGGTTTGTTTAAGTAATTCAATGCTTGGCAATATGATTATGTAATTTGGCTTCGAGCTCTTCTATGGATTCTGGGTTGTGTTGATAAACATGGATCTTTGTTGAAAGTCTGGGTATGCTGCTGAAATTACTGGGTATTTCATTCGGACCTGCTGTGGGCCTATTGTCATTAGTTGTAGAACATTTTGTATCTTACTCATTATTGGGCATGTAATAACTTTTATATAAACGATTGGGGTGTTAGTAAAAATGGGGAAGGGGTAGATTCTTAATGTTTGTGTAAAAAGGGTAGACAACATGCCTATAGGACCCATTGATTCACTTGCTATATATGTCGTTCAATTTATATGTGCACTGTAGAAACCATGTCATTAGGATAAACACACACACTGTCCATTGGCAAACATGAATTCAAATGCTGCAATTATTCTTACTGCTACGTGTAATTAGAGAACCTGCCTATAGGAATTAGTTTCTCATCGATGTTTCTTCCAATCCTCATCGCCTACTAGAAATCATGCCTATAGGATTGCAATTATTCTACTTGGCGCTGCTCACCTAGAAATTATGCCTATAGGATTTTGATCACCTCATTTGCTATTATCTCATATTGTTCACTAGAAACCATGCCTATAGGATTTTAATCATCTCATTCGTTACTACATCACCCTGTTCACCTAGAAAACATGTCTATAGGGTTGAGTGTAATGATAAAATTAGCTCCAAGTGCTATGCATTAGAGATCCTGTCTATAGGACAACACTGTTTCGTCTTAATAAGACTCAATGTTGCACCTCTCAATATGGTTTATTATGCACTTCTGGGATCTTTCGAATGGTCCTTTCATTATTCCTTACTGCACGAGTCACCTAGACACAACAGGCTTAATAACCGGAAATCAGCAATTTCATTAATCAGCATGCAAATCGTATAATCCTGTCTATGAGCAACGCTTGGCCTTTGAAACTATTTGTAAGCCCTGAACGCGGCGCCCCGTGCACCGCTCCACACACTACGGCTGTGGAGATTTCTCAAAGTACAGATGTTTTCTTGCTTGTTGATATCTAGATGTGGTTCTCCACCCCCGAACGCGATCCCAGCTTAATCCTTTGAACTTGTACTCGGACTTCAAAGCTCCAAATAGCTCGAATTAGCTCCATAACATCTACATCACTCGGAATCACTCCTATAAGGCATAAAACACATAATATGTACAAAAACATAGCGATTAAACCTCAAACACAATAAAAGTTCAGTGAATTAGAGTGCAACAAGCGACTAAAATACGAGATTATAGCCTACCATCAAATGGTAGCAAAGAAAGAAAAATAGAATTATAACTAGGAGATTTGAGAAATGGTTAATCTTGTTCATGTAGTATTTCTTAATTAATATCCAATTATTATCTATATTTACCGATAATGTTTAAATTTTAAGATTATTTAATTATAATCCGAATAACTCAAATATTTGACATGGTTAGTGTTGCACTCTGTGCATCCCAAGGTGACGTATAATGAATATGAGACTTATTAATCGTGATTTAAATGAGTTTAAAATCATAATATGACTATAAATGATATTTGGATAAAAGAATATAAAGTTTGGAAAAAATCGGATTTAAGTTGCGGAAAAAACGACTAAGGATTTGCCTTGTAACGGATCTTTTTGAGAAATCCATTTTGTGTGCTATATGGCGTCTTTTTGGGACATAGTATATACAAATTGAAGGTCTTGGAATGTAGTTTCGACTGAACTTAACCTTTTGTTCATATGACATCTGGATAAAAAGATATAAGTGTCGGAAGATGAGCCAAGGCGAGGGTGCCAATCTAGCACCTCTTTAACTTTTCAAAAGTAGATATATAGGTCTTAACTCGTCTCTCTCTCATTTTTACATAGAACCCGACTAGAGAACACAATAAAACCTATCCCTGAGCTCTCTAATAGTGTTTCAAAGAATACTAACATTCCGGGTACGAAATCGAGAAGCGATAACATCATAACGATCCCTACGACGTAAGTATCATATACCGCCACTCTTATTTCTTTGTAGTTCGATTTTTGAAAGGTACTTCATTGTTAAGAAACATCTAATTTCTGTATTTAAGTGTTTAAATATCAAGGAAGGTTGATAAATTGGTTTCCTAATAGTTAGAACTCACGGGATGGTGATCGAAAGCCGTGAGTTCGATTGTTTTCCACTTTTAGTGGACTATTTTGTAGTTTACTCGTGTTGACCTATTGTGCTGCTTGATTTATGGAGTTTGGAATGATAAAATGGCAGGAGAAATGCCACATGTGGTAGGGTAGTAGGTTGGTCGCTCGTCGTTGCAGTTTCAGACTAATTAATAACTTTTTGATTGGGTGTGTTATGGTATATTTGGGGTTTTTGTTGTATTGAAGGTTCTGAATTATAATTAGGTTGGTTTTGAGCTTCTGATTATATTGTGTTTGTATCTCGCCTATAGTAGGCTTGAGGGAGCAGTAAAATCAGGGAAAATTCTGCCCGTTTTATTTTAGAATCGAGTTATCGTTTGAGATACGTAATATACTAGCACCATCTAAGTCGAACATTGTATTTCTTTGTTATATGGTTTGTGCGCTTGTTATCATAAGATTGTTGTTGAGTTGCATTGACGACTTCAGGTATGTTAAGGCTATCCATTTTTTCCTTTTAGCAAGCACGCAACTTTCATAAATGATTCAATTCTTAGAAGTACTTGGATTGCCTATATTATGGATTCCCCATATGTCCTACTTTCATATTGTCTGTTCATGGGTATCATGACATTCCGAGAGATATTATTGACTTACTTCATTATGCATTGCATTCATTTATACATGTATACTGACCCATGACCAGATGGCGTTATATACGCATATAGTATATGTATATCGGGTATGGGGAAAGGTTATGGCGTTATATACGCACCACCACCTGAGTAACTTGTATACGTTGATGATGTCGCCCACAGTGGCTTAGATGATATGATGGGATGCCCTCAGGGGATTGATGATGTTATGCACACATATACCTATGCATGGTATGATATTTATACGCACATGCATGACATTATAGATTTTTCATGATTCACAGAGCTATTCAGAATTACATGTTGAGTTCTTTACTCTATGTTTCTTTCATGTCTTTTATATACCACTTTCATGCCTTACATACATGGTACTGTATTTGTGCTGACGTCCCTTTTGCTTGGGGACACTGCATTTCATGCCCGCAGGTCCCGATAGATAGGTTGAGAGTTCTCTTAGTAGGCTATTAGCTCAACGGAAGGTGTTTGTGCACTCCACTTGCTCCAGAAATGCCTATTTGGTCAGTATGATTTGAATATATATATATATATATATATATATATATATATATATATATATATTGATTGGTATGGTTGGGCCCTGTCCCGACCTTTATGACATTTATGCACTCTTAGAGGTTTGTAGACAAATGTCATGTATATGAATGCTTGTATGGCCTTATAGTCCTATGTTTTGAGTATACAAATGGTCATGTCGGCCTTATAGGTCTGTATTTCACATGTATAAGTTTCTATATCATGTTGGGTCATCCTATGTCTAGTATTCCCTTATGCTTTATTCCCGTTATCTCATGACAGCCCTTCTGGCCCATTTATCCATGACGGTATGATAAGAAAAATATGTTATGTTGGTACTCAGTTGTGTAAGGCACTGGGTGCCTTTCGCGGCCCTGCGGTTTGGGTCGTGACAGAAGTGGTATCAGAGCAGTTCTGTCCTAGGAAGTCTACAAGCCGTGTCTAGTAGAGTCTTGTTTGTTGGTGTGTTGTGCACCACACTCATAAGCAGGAGGCTACAGGGCATTTAGGATTGTCACTCTTTCTTCTTACTCTAGATCGTGTGGTAGAGCTCGGTTGTAAGAATTCAAACTCCTAAATTTTATTTTATTCGTAATACAACGATACCTACATTCAGAAAGACAGAGAGTTGGTAAGAGATTGAATATGGCTATGAAGAGTTGAGTAAGAGGAACTCGATTTTGCATCATTCTTATGATGAGTAAATGTATTTGATAAGGAGTCCTAAGGCATGAATATCTATCCACCCCTATGTTAAAAATAAAAAAGAAATGAGAGAATCAAAAGGTAGATACAAGTTTCAACAAGTAAAAGAAGCAAGGTGATGAAGGATACGAGGTACCCAGTTAGTGAAAATTATCAGTACTTACAATTCAGGCAGAGCAATATAACCATTCCGAGTTACTTTCAACAATAACAAAGATATATTCACTTGACAACACCTATTTTAGTTATGCCCTGTGGGAGCTAACATATATAATTTAAGAGAAGGATGAGATATCAGCATCCAGCTAGGGTTAGAGTAACCCAAAATTGTGGATGGGTTGTTATCATTAGCTCACATTTATGAAGGATATTACAAACGTGGTAATAGTTCTCCTTGTGAGACACCCAGATAGTACACTCTATAATAGCACAATCAGATATGAATACTAGAATGTTCAGAAATTTTAGAAGATTGGCATTGGAATCCTAGAATGGATAAATATTTACCTTTGTATGGCTCCCGTCGCTAGTAAAGAGAGAGTGTTTGGCGACCCGAAGAGACAGTGAGGTGAATCAAGGGGGCTAAAAGTGAAAGAATGTTTTGTTGAAGTTTTCATATTAAGGTGATAGACAGAAATATTAGCAGGAGAATAAGAAGAAAGAAAATGAAGCATTATGAGTAAGATGTGATAAATGGAAGATATCGGTAAATTAAGAAAAGACAAGAGGTTACAGGCCTTGAGACAATAAAAGAGTATAAGCCATAAAGTCATGTCCCCATTTCGAGAAATGAGTTGGTGACTCGTACATGATTACCAGAAGGAAAAGTTAGACCCCCGGAGAAATAGAAATCAGTATGGGCTAGTGACCAAGATAAACTGAACAAGAATTAGGGATCTGAAGGATTTGATAATGATCAGCATTGTGAGAATTTCATAGATCGCGTTCCAGCATAATAGAATGGACAATAAAAGAATAACCTTTAAAGGTCATTCATGAAGACGCTTCCCTAAAACAAATGATGTGAGCAGAGTTAAGCTTAAGGGAATAAGTGTGCTAGTTACACTAGGTGTCACCTTCGTGCGTAAGCTATTCAATTATCTATGGTACAGAAAGGTTACCTCAAGGCAAGTAAAAGTCCGTGGAAATGTGAAAAGACACCAAAGATGAAGAGGTAAGACATTTATAGGTAAATATTCATAGCATTAAATGTTAGTACTCCCCTAAAGGGGGAATATGGTGTGATATGGTGTTAAGCCACACTTATGTGGTTCAGGTAACTATGGAATAGTAAAGGAAGAATGTGGTAGAAAGGTAAAAAGAATGAGATTGCATTTATTCATATCCGTAGGACTCCAGAACATTATGTAAGCATGACGACGGAGGAGAGGCAGTAGGGGTTCAATCACTAGATGTTATTGATAAATAACTGCAAATGAACACTTGATACATAAGGAGCGAGTGTGCGGGGTAAGTTAAGACAAAGAATATAACCCAAGAGAGATTACGCAGAATATAGATATGAGAATGGACTAATGAGTAGTTAGTAGTTCATTCGGGAAGAGCCTAGTCATGGCTAGACAAGAGGATACAGACAAATTAGCAGATTGTACAAGATAAACATAGTGAACCCCAACATAGTGAATTCAGTCTCGCAGATATGATATCGTAACCCTTGAGAAATATTCAAATAGGAGTTGGAGTAATTATAGGTACCGTATAAGTATTATGGAAATAAAAGAAAGTACCATTGGGAAAACAGTAAAACATTGCAGTTCAGAAGCAACCCTACGAGCACAAGGGCGCGGAGGTAAGTAACGAAGGATAATTATAGGCGAGTAAGAATATTAAAAATTCTTTCGAGTATACGATGTAATAAGCTTGCAGCTTTACAAGAGTCAAAGGGTCCCCCCTAAGTCTACAAAGAAAGACAAGCTGAGGAAATAAGAAAGAAGGCTTCAACTTAAGCATAGTGACATAAAGAAAAAAAATATTCTTGTAACAACAGTCTCACTACAACATTGTATGCACTCCATAAGAAAGTTGCACCTATCGTGGCTAATGAACAGGAAGAAAATAAAATCAAAAGGCGATATTTGAGATCATATGAGTTACAAGAAGTTCTAGTATTCGTGGGCAATGAGATAAGCCATGTATTCATGCTACAAGTAGCAGAACGACCAGGAAAAGTAATTGCTTATGTTTAAAGGCAACTAAGAAAGCACGAGAAGAATTACCCGACCCACGATGTAGAGTTAGCCGTGGTGATTCATGCACTAAAGATGTGGAGGCATTATTTGTATGGAATTCGTGTTGATATCTATATGGATCATAAGAGCCTTCAATACATATTCAAGCAAAATGAATTGAATTTACGCCGAAGCAGATGGTTGGAGCTACTGAAGGACTATGACATTGATATTTTATACAATCCGGGGAAGGCAAATGTAGTAGCCGATGCCCTCAGCCGTAGATCTATGGGTAGCCTGTCATATTTACAACCGGAGAAGAATGTGATAGCCTATGAGATTCATCAGTTAGCTAGTCTTGGAGTTCGATTAATGGACTCAGGTGATACCGGAGTTACTATTCAGGACACGACAACATCCTCTTTAGTAACTGAGGTGAAGGAACGTCAGTATGAGGATCATGTTCTAGCTCATTATAGAGATACATCCCCTCAAAAGTAGAAGACACCATTGGAGATTACAGGAGATGGAGTCCTAAGATATCGAGGTCGATTATGTGTTCCTAATGTGGTAAGGCTGCGCCAGCAGGTTATGGGAGAAACTCATTATTCTCGTTATTCTATTCATCTAGGAGCGACGAAAATGTATCATGATATCAGGTAAATATACCGCTGGGATGAAATGAAGAAGGATATAGATGAGTTTGTTACTCTGTTCCCTAATTGTCAGCAGGTTAAGATTGAGCATCAGAAACTCGGTGGATTATTGCAGGCTATAGAGATTCTGACTTGGAAATGGGAAGTAATTAATATGGATTTCATCATGGGCTTACCTCGTACCTAGCATAAGTTTGATTCTATATGGGTTATTTTTGATAGACTTACAAAATTAGCACATTTTCTGCCAGTCAGGACTACATATTCAGCAGAGGATTATGTAAGGCGTTACATTAAGGAGATAATACGACTTCATGGTGTCCCTGTATCTATTATCTCATATAGAGGTGCTCAGTTTACATCTAACTTCTGGAGGTCCTTCCAAAAAGGATTGGGGACTTAAGTAAGTCTAAGTACAACATTTCATCCCCAGACAGACGGTCATGCTGAGCGTACTAATCAGACACTAGAGGATATGCTACGGGCTTGTTTGATAGACTTCAGGGGTAGCTGGGATGATCATCTTCCTCTTACTGAGTTCTCATATAATAATATCTATCTTCCAGCATTCAGATGGCTCCATACAAAGCTCTTTACGGATGGAAATGTAGGTCACCTATCGGATGGTTCAAGGTTGGGGAAACTAAGTTAGTAGGACCAGAGTTGGTACAACGGGCAGTTGAGAAGATTAAGCTTATATGGGAAAGGCTATTAGCAACTCATAGTCGTCAGAAGTCCTATGCAGATAATCGATGATGAGACTTAGAGTTTCAGGTAGATGACTGGGTATTCCTAAAGGTATCACCAATGAAAGGCGTTATGATATTCGGTAAGAAAGGAAAGATTATCCCTCGGTACATTGGACCTTATAAGATCATACGCAGAGTAGGCCATGTAGCATATGAGTTAGACTTGCCTTCCAACTTGGAGTCAGTATATCCAGTCTTTCATGTGTCTATACTCTGTAAGTGTATCAGAGATCCTTCTAGAGTCATTCCAATTGATGATGTTCAGGTCACAGAGCAACTATCATATGAGGAAGCTCCCATTGCTATACTAGATAGATAGGTTCGGAGATTGAGAACTAAAGACGTATCTTCGGTTAATGTACTTTGGAGGAACAATAATGTGGAGGAGATCACTTGGTAAGCTGAGAAAGACATGAAGTCTAGGTATCCTCACTTGTTTCCTCTTCCGGAGGAGGATCGGACTGAGACATCATAGCCTTAGGTACGTATATGGTACTTGATGCTTATGTTAATTATTGTCATTGGTCATGTGAGGCCATTGGTATTATTGATGATTGTGGCCCTGTGTGGCTTTGTATTATTGGGTTTTCTTTTTGACAGGTTGGTAGTGGTACCATTACATAGGAGACTCTGCCAAAATTTCTATAAATCTCTGGGAGTTTAACATTCGAGGACGAATGTTTCTAAGAGGGGAAGATTGTTACACTATGTGCATCCCAAGGTGACGTATAATGAATATGAGACTTGTTAATCATGATTTAAATGAGTTTAAAGTTATAATATAACGATATATGATGTTTGGATAAAAAAACATAAAGTTTGGGAAAAATCGTATTTAAGTTGCGGAAAAACCGACTAAGGATTTGACTTGTAATTGAGCTTTTTGAGAAATAAATTTTGTGTGTTATATGATGCCTTTTCGGACATATTATATACCAAATTGAAGGTCTTGGAATTTAGTTTCCAATGCACTTAACCGTTCGTTCATACGACACGGATAAAAATATATAAGCGTCGGAAATTAGGCCAATGCAAGGGTGCCAAGCTAGCACCTCTTTGACTTTTCAAAAGTTGATATATATAGGTCTTAACTCGTCTCTCTCTCTCTCTCTTTATTTTTACATAGAAACCGACCAGAAAACACCATAAAACCTATCCTTGAGCTCTCTAATAGGGTTTCAAAGAATACTAACATCCCAGGTACGAAATACAGAAGCGATAACATCAGAATGATCCCTACGACGTAAGTATCATTATATAACCTCTCTTTTTTCTTTGTAGTTCGAGTTTTGTAAGGTACTTCATATTTAAGAAATGTCTAATTTCTGTATTTAAGTATTTAAATATCAAGGAAGGTTGATAAATTGATATCCTAATAGTTAGAACTCACGGGATGGTGATCGGAAGCCGTGAGTTTGATTTGTTTCCACTTTTAGTTGACTATTTTGTAGTCCAATCATGTTGGTATATTGTGCTACTGATTTATAGAGTTTGGAAGGATAAAAGGGCATGGAGAAACTCCACATGTGGTAGGGTAGTAGGTTGGTCGCTCGTCGTTGCAGTTTCAGGCTAATTGATAACTTGTTGATTGGGTGTGTTATAGTATATTTGGGGTTTTTGTTGTATTGAAGGTTTCAAATTATAATTAGGTTGGTTTTGAGTTGCTGATTGTATTATGTTTGTATCTCGCCTATAGAAGGCTTGAGGGAGCAGTATTATCAGAGAAAATTCTGCCCGTTTTATCTTAGAATCGAGTTATCGTTTGAAATACGTAATATACTAGCACCTTCTAATTCGTACATGTATTTCTTTGTTATAGGGTCTGCGCGCTAGTTATCATAAGCTTGTTGTTAAGTTTTATTGATGACTTTAGGTATGTTAAGTATATCCCTTCTTTTCTTTTGGTATGATCTATATGATACAAATGAAACGAGCAACCACGCTACTTTCATAAATGATTCTATTTTTAGAAGTACTAGTGTTTCCTATGTTCTGGATTCCCCCTCATATTGTTTGTTCATGGGTATCATGACATTCCGAGAGATATTATTGACTTACTTCATTATGCATTGCATCCATTTATACATGTATACTGACCCATGACCAGATGGTATTATATACGCGTATAGTATATGTATATGGGGTATGGTGAAAGGTTATGGCATTATATACGCACCACCACATGATCAGCTTTTATATGTTGATGATTTCGCCCACAGTGGCTGAGATGATATGATGGGATACCCTCAGAAACTTGATGATGTTATGTACGCATACACCTATGCATGGTATGGCATTTATACACACATGCATGACATTATAGATTTTTCATGATTCACAAAGTTATTCAGAATTACAGGTTGAGTTCTTTATTCTATATTTCTTTTATGTCTTTTATATACTATTTTCATGCCTTACATACTCGTTACTTTATTTGTACTGACGTCCCTTTTTCCTGAGGAAGCTTCATTTCATGCCCGCAGGTCCCGATAGACAGGTTGAGAGTTCTCCTAGAAGGCTATCAGCTCAACCGAAGGTGTTTGTGCACTCCACTTGCTTCGGAGTTTCCTATTTGGTTAGTATGATTTGAATATATATATATATATATA
>AWOL01S0030266.1:33966-52066 GCA_000715115.1 Nicotiana otophora
ACGGGTGCTAATACCAGATTGTTATTATAAGGAGAGGCAAAAACCTCCACATTAAGCCAAGTGGCAACCTCACAATAGATCACTTGTCAATTTATGACAATACTCCTATAATATAGGAACTAGAAATTTTAGATTTTCTTATTTTGTTTTAAAAAAAACTGATTTTACATGTGGCTTAATAAAACACACGTTTTTTTTACTCTCTTAAGTTTTAAAAAATTTATTTTAGATTATTATTTAATAATCGATATGTATATATTATTAAAATGAGAGAAATGTAAAATTTTATATCTGTCTATATTCTATTCTATGTATTATTAAAAGGAGAGAAAAAAACATCCACATTAAGCCAATGGCATTCTCACAATAGGCCAATTGGCAATTTAAAATAATAATTGATTTTACATGTGCAAAAAGTCTTCATTTAAAGCTAAGTGACATTCTAACAATAGGCCAATTGGCAACTTAAAAAAATAATCGATTTTACATGTAGCTTATTAAACAAGGTAATACGCTAATAAAAGTTTATTTATATATATTATTAAAATGAGAGATAAAAATCTTCTACATTAAGCTAACTAACATTCTCACAATAGGCTACTTGGCAATTTTAAAAAAAACTAATTTTATATGTGCCTTATTAAACAAAGTAATACACTAATAAACTTTTATATTTACAATGTAATAATACTAATGTGGTTATCCGATAGGTCATTTATAATTTTACCCTTCATTTATGTATTCTGAGATCTAGAATAGCTCCGTTTAGACTTACTCAATTTGCGTGCGCAGTCTGTGACTTTTTTCGGAAAGCTTTTATGTGAAAAATTGATAAAAATATAAAATTTAGCCTTAAAACTCATTTGAGTTGATCATGGTTAAGGTTTTGTGAAAACTGACTCGGATCACTGTTTTGACAGTTTCGTAGGTCCGTATCGTGATTTGGGACTTGGATGTATGCCCACAATTGAATTCGGAAGTCCCTAGCTTGATCTAACGTAATTGGTTGAAAACTAGTAATTTTAAAGGTTTAAGGAATTTCTAAGTTTGACCGTAGGTTGACTTTGTTGCTACCGGGTTCGGATTTCGGTTCTAGAATTTGGTATAGGTTCATTGTATTATTTATGACTTGTCTTCAATGTTTGATGATAAACAAAGTTGATTTGATGTGATTCGGACGTCTGGTTGTAAAATTTTATGTTCTTGAGTCTCTTTGAAAATATCATTCATTTTGACATTTGATTTGTAGTTCTAGATGTTATTTTGATGTTTTCATCCTGCAAGCGAGTTCCTATGATGTTATTACACTTGTGTGCATGTTTGGTTTGGAGCCCGAGGGGCTCGGGTGAGTTTTGGATAGGCTACGGACCATTTCAAACTAAGAAAAATTGCTGGTTTTGGCTACTGTTGATGTCTGGTGTACTCTTCTCCGCATTCGCAAAGATGCTCCCGTGATTACGAAGAGTAATCTGGGCTGGGGAGCTTTTTCCTCTATGCGAACGCGAGGTTGTGATTGGGAACGTGAAACCATGGTGAGATCACCCTTCGTGAATGCGCCCAGCACTACACGCGCCTAGCACTACACCAAGGCTCGCAAACGCGATGGCCAGGAGGGACAGACCATCATGAACGCATGCATCCCCTCGCGAATGCGAAGGCCTTTAGCTGCTGCAGCTTCGCTGTCACGCCCCAAACATGGTGTTACATCCCGTACTTTAATATTAGGATAAGTCGTAGTATTCCATACTGCTTGAAGAGATTAAGACTATTCATGAGATTATAGAAAACTTGTGACTATGTTATTATAAAACCTCGTAAGTTTAACAACATGGATACTGTTATATACATTGGATATGGTATATTGAGTGGAACATTTTTGTAAAAACAAAGGTTTGAAAAAAAATGATTTTATATAGCTATTGAAATTACTACTTTCGAATATACTTTAAATTATACACATAATATGAGAAAGTTTATGAGATTTTCTTTATTGTAAATATAGAAATTATTTTCTCACAAGAAAAGAAGGTTATCTTTCTACCATTTTAAGAATTAAGTGTACGAGAATGTTTACTTTTTATAAGAGACTAGGAAAATTATAAGTTGAGAAAATATATATATTTTTACATGGATGTTTTAATGCAATAATAGTGTATGTATTTATTTTATATGGTACCACATGACCATGATAGTAGGGTACATAAAGTGTGTTAAAATGAGTAGTATTTTAAGTAATTTGAGATAATTCTTAATTACGTGACTAATTGGTTAATTATTAGGTAACGTGATATTACCTAATTAACTAATGAGTTATGGGATAAAATTAAAATCCCCACCCACGTGGCAGCAAATAAGAGTAACACTTAAATGACTCTTGCCTTAGACAAACTAATTAGTGGGCACTTGGACAACAATTCTAAGACAATTACACGTAAAGAAATGACATTATCCTAGTCATCCTCTACTTATCTTCAAAAGATATCCAATTCATTTATTAGCAAAGATTATGTACAAAAAGGCAAAACAAGGAATGAAGATTCATATATCAAATGATGAATGCTCAAGTTGCCGTTGTTTGTATTGTTGGAATTTGGACCTTGCTTCATACTCTAGTTAATTAAGGACCACGAAAACTACAATATGTGCAAGACCAAATGATCGCTCCTTGCCCGTGTAGATTTTGTCTCAAGAATATTATGCTGCTTTTTCCTACTTCAGGTATGTTAAGACTAATCCTTTTCTTCTTTTGGCATGATTCAAGTAACAATACGCAAATGTAATGCTATTTCATAAGTATTTCTACTCTTAACAATTAAGTATGTCTATGTTATTTACTCCTGTAAAATGATATTCAAGCATGTCTAAGTATGTGCCTAAGTCCCTATTGAGGTATATGATAGAGATATTAATGTTTATAATATAGTGACACATGCATCTGCATGTATTTACCACCGTGCTATGGCCGGTCGGGCAGTTACCACCGGTTGGGCAGTTATGTATCACTATTTACCACCGGTTGGGCAGTCATGCATATTCATTTTCCACCGTGCTATGGTCGGTTGGGCAGTCATGCATATTCATTTACCACCATGCTACAACCGGTTGGGGCAGACATGCATCTTCATTTACCACCGAGTTACGGCCGGTTGGGCAGTTACACATTTACCACTAAGCTACAGCCGGTCGGGCAGTCATGCATTTACCACCGAGCTACGGTCAGTTGGACAGATATATATTTACCACCGAGCTACGGCCGATCGGGCAGTCATGCATTTACCATCGCGCTATGGCCGGTCACGCAATTACCACTGATTCGTTGCGTAGTCATGCATCATATGATATGGATAATAGATTCAAAGAGAAATACTTTATATATATAAGTAAAAGTATGCATATACGGTGGCACTTCAGAGATTCAGGTTGATTCTTATATGTCTTTAATTAATGTTAACTTATTGTTACGTTTCAGTTCTGTCTTATATACTCGTACATTATCCATACTGATGTCTTTTTGTTGGGGACGCTGCATTCATTCCTGTAGGTGTAGATAATACGTTTGACGATCCCTCATAATAGACGAGATTAGCATTCAGTGAAGGATCGGTAAGACTCCACCTCACTCGGAGTGTTGCCGAGTCTATGCGTTATCGTGTCAGAGTTTTGCTATAGTCTTATGGGTAGGCCGGTACCCTATCCCATTTGATGTCATATAATATTAGAGGCTTTGTAGAAAGAGGTTCATTTTGTACAGTATGTCAGAGGCCTTGACGACCCATATGTATTCATGTTTTAAGAAAGATGGTTCATTGATACAGTGTTTGCCCACTAATAGTGATGCATTACAAGTTGTGTCCATGTTGGCTCATGATAGTTACAAAGAAAAATAACGAGTTGCAGAGTGGTTCGCTCGGGCCAACACGACAGCGAGTGCCAGCCACGTCTCCCCAGTTTTGGGGCATGACAAAGTGGTATCAGAGCGGGTAGTGTCCTAGGGAGTCTACAAAACCGTTCCTAGTAGAGTCTCACTTATGGATCTGTTGCGTGCCATATTTATAAATGAGAGGCTATAGGGCATTAAGGAAATGTTACCCTTCTTTTGTTTCCAGATCGTGCCAAAGAGCTAAGTCGTAAGAAGTCAGTATAAAATTTCCACCTAATTTTGTATGCACTAGAGGTTCTATCACAATAGAGCTTCAAGGCGTAGATATAATGTCTGCTTATGTGGAAGGGAAGTTATGGAAGAAACAGAAGATACAATGGAAGATTGAAAGGTAAGTAAGGTAAAGGTGAAGAAGATACGAGATACACAAGTACAAAAGGTTGTGAATAGTCGACACTTCGAATATAGTTTGGGTTTTAGTTTAATTTACAGAGGAGACCCTAGTGAAAAGTTTGTAAATCTCTAAGAGTTAGCATTTGAGGACGAACGTTCTAAACGGGGGAAGATGTTACATCCCGTACTTTAATATTAGGATATGTCATAGTATTCCATACGTGCTTGAAGGGATTAAGACTATTCATGAGATTATAGAGGATTTATGACTATGTTAGTATAAGACCCCGTAAGTTTAACAACATGGATACCATTATATACATTGGATATGGTATTTTGAGTGGAACATTTTTGTAAAAAAAAAAAAGGTTCGAAAAAATATGATTTTATATAGTTATTGAAATTATTACTTTCGAATATGCTTTAAATTATACACATACTATGAGAAAGTTTATGAGATTTTTTTTATTGTAAATATAGAAATTATTTTCTCACAAGAAAAGAAGGTTATCTTTCTACCATTTTAAGAATTAAGTGTACGAGAATTTTTACTCTTTATAAGAGACTAGAAAATTATAAGTTGAGAAAATATATGTATTTTTACATGGATATTTTAATGAAATAATAGTGTATGTATTTATTTTATATGGTACCACATGACCATGATAGTAGGGTACATAAAATGTGTTAAAAATGAGTAGTATTTTAAGTAATTTGAAATAATTCTTAATTACGTGGGTAATTAGTTAATTATTAGATAACGGGATATTACCTAATTAACTAATGAATTATGGGATAAAATTAAAATCCCCCACGTGGAAGCAAATAAGAGTAACACTTAAATGACTCTTGCCTTAGACAAACTAATTAGTGGGCACTTGGACAACAATTCTAAGACAATTACACATAAAGAAATGACATTATCCTAATCATCCTCTACTTATCATTAAAAGATATCCAATTCATTTCTTGGCAAAGATTATGTACAAAAAGCAAAACAAGGAATAAAGATTCATATATCTAATAATGAGTGCTCAAGTTGCCGTTGCTTATATTGTTGGAATTTTGACCTTGCTTCATACTCTAATTAATTAAGTACCACGGAAACTACAATATGTGCGAGACCAACTGATCGCTCCTTGCCAGTGCAGATTTTGTCTCAAGAATATTATACAAATTTTTCCTACTTCAGGTATGTTAAGGTTAATCCTTTCTTCTTTTGGCATGATCTAAGTAATGATACGCAAACGTAATGCTATTTCATAAGTGTTTCTACTCTTAGCAGTTAAGAATGTCTATGTTATTTACTCCTGTAAAATGATATTCAAGCATGTCTAACTATGTACCTAAGTCCCTATTAAGGTATATGATAGAGATATTAATGTCTATAATATAGTGATACATGCATCTTCATGCATTTACCACCGTGCTACGGCCGGTCGGGCAGTTACCACCGGTTGGGCAGTTATGTATCACTATTTACCACTGGTTGGGCAGTCATGCATATTCATTTACCCCAGTGCTATGGTCGGTTGGGCAGTCATGCATATTCATTTACCACCATGCTACAGCCGGTTGGGCAGACATGCATCTTCATTTACCACCGAGCTACGGTCGGTTAGGCAGTTACACATTAACCACTGAGCTACAGTCGGTCGGGCAGTCATGCATTTACCATCGAGCTACGGCCAGTTGGGCAGTTATACATTTACCACCGAGCTACGGCCAGTCGGGCAGTCATGCATTTACCATCGCGCTACGGCCGGTCGGGCAGTTACCACTGATTCGTTGGGTAGTCATGCATCATATGATATGGATAATAGATTCAAAGAGAAATACTTTATATATATATATATAAGTAAAACTATGTATATAGGGTGGCACTTCAGAGATTCAGGTTGATTCTTATATGTCTTTAATTAATGTTGTCTTATTGTTACGTTTCAGTTCTATCTTATATACTAAGTACATTATTCGTACTGATGTCCTTTTGTTGGGGACGCTGCATTCATGCCTGTAGGTGTAGATAATCAATTTGACGATCCCTCATAATAGACGAGATTAGCATTCAGTGAAGGATCGGTAAGACTCTACCTCATTCGGAGTGTTGCCGAGTCTATGAGTTATCGTGTCAGAGTTTTGCTACAGACTTATGGGTAGACCGGTACCCTGTCCCATTTGATGTCATATAATCTTAGAGGCTTTGTAGAAAGAGGTTCATTTTGTACAGTATGTCAGAGGCCTTGACAGCCCATATGTATTCATGTTTTAAGAAAGATGGTTCATTGATACAGTGTTTGCTCACTTATAGTTATGCATTACAAGTTGTTTCCATGTTGGCTCATGATAGTTACAAAGAAAAACAAAGAGTTGCAGAGTGGTTCGCTCGGTACAACACGACACTGAGTGCTAGCCACGCCTCCCCAGGTTTGGGGCGTGGCAAAGTGGTATCAGAGCGGGTAGTGTCCTAGGGAGTCTACAAAGCCGTACTTAGTAGAGTCTCACTTATGGATGTTTTTCTTGCCACATTTATAAATGACAGGCTATAGGGAATTTAGGAAATGTTACCCTTCTTTTGTTTCTAGATCATGCCATAGAGCTAAGTCGTAAGAAGTCAGTATAAAGTTTTCACCGAATTTTGTATGCACTAGAGGTGCTATCACAATAGAGCTTCAAGGCGTAGCTATAATTTCTGCTTATGTGGAAGGGAAGTTATGGAAAAAACAGAAGATACGATGCAAGATTGAAATGTAAGTAAGGTAAAGGTGATGAAGATACGAGATACACAAGTACAAATGGTTGTGAATAGTCGAACTTCGGATATAGTTTGGGTTTTAGTTTAATTTACAGAGGAGACCCTAGTGAAAATTTTTAAATCTCTAAGAGTTAACATTTGAGGACGAATGTTCTAAAGGGGGGAGGATGTTATATCCCGTACTTTAATATTAGGATATGTCGTAGTATTCCATACGTGCTTGAAGGGATTAAGACTATTCATGAGATTATAGAGGATTTGTGACTATGTTATTATAAGACCCCGTAAGTTTAACAACATGGATACCGTTATATACATTGGATATGGTATTTTGAGTGGAACATTTTTGTAAAAAAAAGGTTTGAAAAAATATAATTTTATATAGTTATTGAAATTACTACTTTCGAATATGCTTTAAATTATACACATAATATAAGAAAGTTTATGAGATTGTTTATATAGTAAATATAGAAATTATTTTCTCACAAGAAAAGAAGGTTATCTTTCTACCATTTTAAGAATTATGTGTCCGAAAATTTTTACTCTTTATAAGAGACTAGGAAAATTATAAGTTGAGAAAATATATGTATTTTTACATGGATGTTTTAATAAAATAATAGTGCATGTATTTATTTTATATGAAACCACATGACCATGATAGTAAGGTACATAAAGTGTGTTAAAAATGAGTAGTATTTTAAGTAATTTGAGATAATTCTTAATTACGTGGGTAATTAGTTAATTATTGGATAACGGAATATTACCTAATTAACTAATGAGTTATGGGATAAGATTAAACTCTCCCACCACGTGGCAGTAAATAAGAGCAATACTTAAATGACTCTTGCCTTAGACAAACTAATTAGTGGGTACTTGGACAACAATTCTAAGACAATTACACGTAAAGAAATGACATTATCCTAGTCATCTCTATTTATCTTCAAAAGATATCCAATTCATTTCTTGACAAAGATTATGTACAAAAAGGCAAAACAAGGAATGAAGATTCATATATCTAATGATGAATGCTCAAGTTGTCGTTGCTTATATTGCTGGAATTTGCTTCATACTCTAATTGATTAAGCACCGCGGAAACTACAATATGTGCAAGACCAACTGATCGCTCTTGCCCGTGTAGATTTTGTCTCAAGAATATTATACGAATTTTTCCTACTCCAAATATGTTAAGGCTAATCATTTCTTCTTCTGGTATGATCCAAGTAACGATACGTAAACGTAATGCTATTTCATAAGTGTTTCTACTCTTAGAAGTTAAGGATATCTATGTTATTTACTCCTGTTAAATGATATTCAAGCATGTCTAAGTATGTGCCTAAGTCCCTATTGAGGTATATGATAGAGATATTAATGTTTATAATATAGTGACACATGCATCTGCATGTATTTACCACCGTGCTATGGCCGGTCGGGCAGTTACCACCGGTTGGGCAGTTATGTATCACTATTTACCACCGGTTGGGCAGTCATGCATATTCATTTTCCACCGTGCTATGGTCGGTTGGGCAGTCATGCATATTCATTTACCACCATGCTACAGCCGGTTGGGCAGACNTACATGCATCTTTATGCATTTACCACCGTGCTAAGGCCGGTCGGGCAGTTACCACCGGTTGGACAGTTATGTATCACTATTTACTACCGGTTGGGCAATCATGCATATTCATTTACCACTGTGCTATGGTCAGTAGGGCAGTCATGCATATTCATTTACCACCATGCTACAGCCGGTTGGGCAGACATGCATCTTCATTTACCGCCGAGCTACGGCCAGTTGGGCTGTTACACATTTACCACTGAGCTACAGCCGGTCAGGTAGTCACGCATTTACTACCGAGCTACGACCAGTTGGGCAGTTATATATTTAGTACCGAGCTACAACCGGTAGGGCAGTCATGCATTTACCATCGCGCTACGGCCAGTCAGGCTGTTACCACTGATTCGTTGGGTAGTCATGCATCGTACGATATGGATAATAGATTCAAAGAGAAATACTTTATATATATAAGTAAAAGTATGCATATACGATGGCACTTCAGAGATTCAGGTTGATTCTTATATGTCTTTAATTAATGTTGACTTATTGTTACGTTTCACTTTTGTCTTATATACTCAGTACATTATTCGTACTGATGTCCTTTTATTGGGGACGCTGCATTCATGGTTGTAGGTGTAGATAATCAGTTTGACGATCTCTCATAATAGACGAGATTAGCATTCAGTGAAGGATCGGTAAGACTTCACCTCATTCAGAGTGTTGCCGAATCTATGAGTTATCGTGTCAGAGTTTTGCAACAGACTTATAGGTAGGCCGGTACCCTGTCCCATTTGATGTCATATAATCTTAGAGGCTTTGTAGAAAGAGGTTTATTTTGTACAGTATATCATAGGCCTTGACGGCCCATATGTATTCATATTTTAAGAAAGATGGTTCATTGATACAGTGTTTGCCCACTTATAGTTTACGCATTACAAGTTGTGTCCATGTTGGCTCATGATAGTTACAAAGAAAAAACGAGTTGTAGAGTGGTTCGCTCGGGCCAATACAACACTGAGTTCCAGCCACGCCTCCCCAAGTTTGGGGCGTGACAAAGTGTTATCAGAGCGGGTAGTGTCCTAGGGAGTCTAGAAAGCCGTGCCTAGTAGAGTCTCACTTATGGATGTGTTGTGTGCCATGTTTATAAATGAGAGGCTATAGGGCATTTAGGAAATTATACCCTTCTTTTGTTTTCAGATCATGCCATAGAGCTAAGTCGTAAGAAGTCAGTATAAAGTTTCCACCGAATTTTGTATTCACTAGAGGTGCTATCACAATAGAGCTTCAAGGCGTAGATATAATTTCTGCTTATATGGAAGGGATGTTATGGAAGAAACGGAAGATATGATGCAAGATTGAAAGGTAAGTAAGGTAAAGGTGAAGAAAATACGAGATACACAATTACAAAAGGTTGTGAATAGTCGAGACTTCGGATATTGTTTGGGTTTTAGTTTAATTTACAGAGGAGACCCTAGTGAAAATTTTGTAAATCTCTAAGAGTTAACATTTGAGGACGAATGTTCTAAAGGGGGGAGGATGTTACATCCCGTACTTTGATATTAGGATATGTCGTAGTATTCCATACGTGCTTGAAGGGATTAAGACTATTCAAGAGATTATAGAGGATTTGTGATTATGTTATTATAAGACCCCGTAAGTTTAGCAACATGGATATCATTATATACGCTGGATATGGTATTTTGAGTGGAACATTTTTGTAAAAATAAAAGGTTTGAAAAAAATATAATTTTATATAGTTATTGAAATTACTAATTTCGAATATGCTTTAAATTATACACATAATATGAGAAAGTTTATGAGATTAACTTTATTGTAAATATAGAAATTATTTTCTCACAAGAAAAGAAGGTTATCTTTCTTCCATTTTAAGAATTAAGTGTACAAGAATTTTTACTCTTTATAAGAGACTAGAAAAATTATAAGTTGAGAAAATATATGTATTTTTATATGGATGTTTTAATGAAATAATAGTGTATGTACTTATTTTATATGGTACCACATGACCATGATAGTAGGGTACATAAAGTGTGTTAAAAATGAGTAATATTTTAAGTAATTTGAGATAATGTTTAATTACGTGGGTAATTGATTAATTATTAGATAACGGGATATTACCTAATTAACTAATGAGTTATGGGATAAAATTAAAATTTCTCCCCACGTGGCAGAAAATAAGAGTAACACTTAAATGACTATTACCTTAGACAGACTAATTAGTGTGCACTTGGACAATAATTCTAAGACAATAACACGTAAAGAAATGACATTATCCTAGTCATCTCTACCTATCTTCAAAAGATATCCAATTCATTTCTTGGCAAATATTATATACAAAAAGGCAAAACAAGGAATGAAGATTCATATATCTAATGATGAATGCTCAAGTTGCCGTTGCTTATATTGCTGGAATTTGGACCTTGCTTCATACTCTAATTGACTAAGCACCGCGGAAACTACAATATGTGCAAGACCAACTGATCGCTCCTTGCCCGTGTAGATTTTGTCAAAAGAATATTGTACGAATTTTTCCTACTCCAGGTATGTCAAGGCTAATCCTTTCTTCTTCTGGCATGATCAACAATACGTAAACATAATGCTATTTCATAAGTGTTTCTACTCTTAGCAGCTAAGGATGTCTATGTTATTTACTCCTGTAAAATGATATTCAAGCATGTCTAAGTATTTGCCTAAGTCCCTATTGAGATATATGATAGAGATATTAATATTTATAATATAGTGATACATGCATCTTCATGCATTTACCACCGTGCTACGGCTGGTCGGGCAGTTATGTATCACTATTTACCACCGGTTGGGCGGTCATGCATATTCATTTACCACCGTGTTATGGTCGGTTGGGCAGTCATGCATATTCCATCGCGCTACGGCCGGTCGGACAGTTACCACTGATTAGTTGGGAAGTCATGCATCATACAATATGGAAAATAGATTCAATGAGAAGTATTATATATATAAGTATAAGTATACATATATGGTGGCACTTCAGAAATACAGGTTGATTCTTATATGTCTTTAATTAATGTTGACTTATTGTTATGTTTCAGTTTTGTCTTACATACTCAGTACATTATTCGTACTGACGTCCTTTTGTTGGGGACGCTGCATTCATGCCTGCAGGTGTTGATAATCAGTTTCACGAGCCCTCATAATAGACGAGATTAGCATTTAGCGAAGGATCGGTAATACTCTACCTCATTCGGTGTGCAGCCGAGTCTATGAGTCATCGTGTTAGAGTTTTGCTACATAATTATGGGTAGACCGATACCCTGTCCCATTTGATGTCATATAATCTTAGAGGCTTTGTAGACAGAGGTTCATTTTGTACAGTATGGCAGAGGCATTGACGGCCTTATGTATTCTTGTTTTAAGAAAGATGGTTCATTGATGCAGTGTTTGCCCACTTATAGTTATGCATTACAAGTTGTGGCCATGTTGGCTCATGATAGTTATAAAGAAAAAAAAAAGAGTTGCAGACTGGTTCACTCGGGCCAGCACGGCACCGAATGCCAACCACGCCTCCCCAGGTTTGGGGCGTGACACCTATGGGCGGCTTGGCTGGCACCCGGTGCCGCACTGGCACGTTTGAACCACTCTATAACTACGTGCGAACCACTTTATAACTCATTATCGTTCGACCAAAACTAGAACATGCATAGGTTGAGTTGGCAAAACCCATTCTTTCTGTAACCATCATGGGCCAACATGGCCACAACTCGTAATGTATAACTATAAGTGGGAAACGTTGTATCAATGAACCATTGTTCTTAAAATATGAATACATATGGGCCGTCAAGGCCTCTCACATATTGTACATGATGAACCTCTTTGTACAAAGCTTCTAAGATTATTCGACAACAAAACATGGTCGGAACAGACACCCGGCCTATCCATAAGTCTATAGCAAAACTCAGACACGATGACTTATAGATTCGGCTGCACTCCGAATGAAGTGGAGTCTTACCGATCCTTCACTAAATGCTAACCACTTATACTATGAGGACTCGTCAAACTGATTATCTATACCTGCAGGCATGAATGCAGCATCCACAACAAAAGGACGTCAGTACGAATAATGTACCGAGTATGTAAGGCGAGTAAATCAATGTATAAAGGACATGAAAGAGACATGGAGTAAGGGACTCAACTTGTAAGTCTGGATAGCTCTGTAAATCATGAAATATTTATAATGTCATGCATATGCATATAAATGTCATATCATGAATAGATATATGCGTACATAACATCATCAAGCCTCTGAGGGCATCTTGTCATATCATCTCGGCCACTGTGGGCAAAATTATTAACGTATACCAGCTTATCAAGTGGTGGTACGTATATAATGCCATAACCTTTTCCCATACCCCATATACATATAATATACTCGTATATAATGCCATCTGGTCATGGGTCAATGTACATGTATAAATGAATGCAATGCATGAGAAGTAAGTCAATAAAATCTCTCGGAATGTCATAAAATCATTATGCCTTCGATTAATATCATGAAATAAACTTTATCAACTTATATATTTTTCGAAGACTCGTGAAATGGCGATAGAAAAATAGGATACATGGGGAATCAAGACCATAGGAACCCCTAGTACTTTTAAGAATAGTGTCATTTGTGAAAGTTGCGCGTTTGCTCGTTTCATTTGTATCATATGGATCATGCCAAAAGGAAAGAAGGGATAACCTTAACATACCTAGTCTTAACCCACTGGCTCAAGAACTCAACTCGTATCCGCTAAAGGAAACTGACGTGAGTATAATGATTATGTTCTTCGCATTCGCCTTAGTCGTAGGACTTAGTATATTTTTGTTGAGAATAAATGTAATTTACCTTCTAGAAAACGTTGCTGCCCATATTTTCCTAAAGAAAATCTTTTCCACTTTAAGAAGTTAAGCAGATGTATATAGTGTCTCTATGTATATATAACACTAATGTGCAGCACCTTCTATATATATATATATATATATATATATATACACACGAAGCCAACAAAGTAGTAAAATATATCTTAAAAGGGGCCTTTCACCACTTACACATGTCATTAATAGAATACCCAATTGATTAGTCATCCAACCCCATTTAGACGTGTACATATATAGTACACCTATCTCTTATCATCATTTGTACTTGTGTATGTATAGATATGCCACCTAGTACATAAACCAAAGAGTCACCATTTATCTTAATTAAGAACCCCATTTGCTGCCACGCTGGGAGGTCCATTAGGCTTATCCACAATTTCTTAATAAGCTTGTTAATTTTCCACTAAATCAATAATTCACATAATTAATTCTAGCACACAATTCAATTAAATACTTATATGCTTCATATACCTTACTATCATGGTCATGTGATATAGCACTATTCTATAAATACGAGGTATTATAACTTGGACCGTATTTCATCCCAAAATATCAAACTTCGGCGATACTCAATTTCTTCTATTCGTTTACCCTTTGACCTTGATAACACTTACTTATCACTTGTTTGAAATATCATAAATACTTATAACCTCAAAAATATTCTTGTCGTAGAACTTATGTCAATTATCTTACGACATATCCAACGTTTAAAAGTACGGGATGTAACATCCTTTCCCCCTTTAGAAACATTCATCCTCGAATGTTAACTCTTATATATTTACAAAATAAATTTTCCAGAGTCTCCTGTGTAATATAAACTAAAACTCAACCTCTCTCTGAAGTCTGGACTATTCACAACCTTCTGTACTTGAGTATCTCATATCTTTTTCACCTTTACCTTACTTACCTTTCATTCTCGCATCGTATCTTAAGTCGCTTTCATAACCTCCCTTCTACATAGGTGGAAATTACATCTACGCCTTAAAGATCTACTGTGATACTTGCACCTCAGGTGCATACAAAATTCAACGGAAGCTTCATACTGACTTCTTACGACTCAACTCTATGGCACGATCTGGAAACAAAAGAAGGGTAACATTTCCTAAATGCCCTATAGACTCTCAATTATAAATGTGGTGCATAACACACCCATAAGTGAGACTCTACTAGGCACGACTTTGTAGACTCCCTAGGACACGACCTGCTCTGATACCACTGTGGCTGGCAGCCGGTGCCCTACTGGCACAGGCAAACTACTCTGTAACTCATGATCGTTTGACCAAAACTAGAACATGCATAGGTCAAGTTGGCAAAATCCATTATTTCTGTAATAATCATGGGCCAACATGGACACAACTCGTAATGTATAACTATAAGTGGGAAATGTTGTATCAATGAATCATTGTTCTTAAACATGAATACATATGGGCCGTCAAGGTCTCTGGCATACTATACATAATGAACCTCTGTATACAAAGCCTCTAAGATTATTCAACATTAAAACATGGTCAGGACAGAGACCCGACCTACCCATAAGTCTATAACAAAACTCTAACACGACGACTTATACACTCGGCTGCACTCCGAATGAAGTGGAGTCTTACCGATCCATCGCTGAATGCTAACCTTGTCTACTATGAGGAATCATCAAACTGATTATCTATACCTACAGGCATGAATGCAGCGTCCACGACCAAATGACGTCAGTACGAATAATGTACCGAGTATGTAAGGCGTATAAATCAGTGTATAAAGGACATGAAAGAAACATGGAGTAAAAGGACTCAACCTGTAAGTCTGTATAGTTCTGTAAATCATGAAATATTTATAATGTCATGCATATGCATATAAATATCATATCATGCATAGTTATATGCGTACATAACATCATCAAGCCTGTGAGGGCATCCCGTCATATCATCTTGGCCACTGTGGGCAAAATCATCAACCTATACCAGCTGATCAGCTGGTGGTGCGTATATAACACCATAACCTTTTTTCATACCCCATATACATATAATATATGCGTATATAACGTTATCTAGTCATGGGTCAATGTACATGTATAAATGAATGCAATGCATGAGAAGTAAGTCAAAAATATCTTTCGGAATGTCATAAAATCATTATGCCTTCGATTAATATCATAAAATAAACTTTATCAACTTATGTATTTTTCTAAGACCCGTGAAATGACGATAGAATAATAGAATACATGAAAAATCAAGAACATAGGAACCCCTAGTACTTATAAAGAATAGTGTCATTTGTGAAAGTTGTGCATTTGCTCGTTTCATTTGTATCATATGGATCATGCCAAAAGGAAAGAAGGGATAACCTTAACATACCTGGTCTTAACCCACTGGCTCAAGAGCTCAACTCGTATCCGCTAAAGGAAACCGACGTGAGTATAATCATTAAGTTCTTCGCATTCACCTTAGTCGTAGGACTTAGTATCTTTTTGTTGAGAAGAAATGTAATTTACCTTCTGGAAAACGTTGCTGCCCATAGTTTCCTAAAGAAATGCTTCTCCACTTTAAGAAGTTAAGAAAATGTATATAGTGTCTCTATGTATATATAACACTAATGTGCAGCAACTTCTATATATATATATATATGAAGCCAACAAAGTAGTAAAATATATCTTAAAAGGGGCCTTTAACCACTTACACATGTCATTAATAGAATACCCAATTGATTAGTCATCCAACCCCATTTACACGTGTACATATATAGTACACCTATCTCTTATCATCATTTGCACTTGTGCATGTATTGATATACCACCTAGCACATAAACCAAAGAATCACCATTGGTATTAATTAAGAACCCCATTTGCTTCCACGTTGGGAGGTTCATTAGGCTTATTCACAATTTTCTAATAAGCTTGTTAATTTCTCACTAAACCAATAATTCACATAATTAATTCTAGCACACAATTCACTTAAATACTAATATACTTCATATACCTTACTATCATGGTCATCTGATATATCACCATTCCATAAATACGAGGTATTATAGCTTGAACCGTATTCCATTCCAAAATATCAAACTTCGGCGATACTCAATTTCTTTGATTCGTTTACCCCCTGACCTTGATAATATTTACTTATCACTTGTTTCAAATATCATAAATACTTATAACCTCAAAAATAGTCTTGTCCTTGAACTTATGTCAATTATCTTATGACAAATCCAATGTTCGCGCGATGAACACCTAACGCCCAGACATTATGTAACGATCTAACCGGCCGTTTTGATTTTTAGATCTCCGTTACCATAATTAATAATTCTTGTATGTGCCTTTACTACTTTCTTACTTGCGGGGATGGTTGACTTGGATTTGGAAGGGTTCGGGTTGAAATCAGAACACTTGGTACCTTAATAGTGGCCCATAATGGTCAAGTTTGACTTTAGTCAACGTTTTGCGTAAACTATCCCGGAACCGGGATTTGACAGTCCCTATAGGTTTGTACAATAATTTTGGACTTGGGCGTGTGTACGGATCGAGTTTCGGTTGACCTAGGAGCATTTCAGCACTTAATATTGAAAGTTGTCGCAATGAAGGTTTTTCAAGTTCTTTAAGTTTGGTTTGGAGTAGACTTTGGTTTTATCGAGTTTTGTTTGGGATTTTGATCCTGGGAGTAGTTCCGTATAGTAATTTGTGACTTGCATACAAAATTTGGTGTCATTCCAAGTAGTATAAGTGTGACTCGGCGCGTTCGGAGTAAGTTGAAAAACTTGAAGTTCATTTCTTGATTCAATTTGGTTTTGGAATGCAATTCTTAGTTTTGATATTGTTTTACATGTTTCGAGAGTTCGAGAAGGTCTGTATAATATTTATGGACTTGTTAATGTATTTAGATGGGGTCCGGGTTGGCTCGGGTGAGTTTCGGACTACCCGGAGCTAAGTCCAAAATGCTATCCCTTCATTGGTTTACCTTAGAGTGTTAAGTGTGGAATCTGAGATCCGAAAGGTTTTCCTATTCTTGTGGATCGGGCCAAACTCCTCCACAATATTTACATATATATGGGGATGCATTAATGGATTGGACCGTACGACCTCGGTAGTGTACAAGAATATTATGGATCGGGTCGTACGACCTCATCATAACTCGTGCGTGTTGTCACTCGGTGTCCGATTCCACTAGATATGTCTATTGTGACCTAAAGAGTTATAATACATTCTAAGCCCTTACTTGTTGAGATTATTTTGTGATATTCGGGGATTTGTAATTATTACTTGTTAAATGGTCCATTAATTATTGTTGATTTTCATGCTTATTAAATAATCTTGTTCATTATGTATTTTTCCCACTAGTAAGTGTCGAAGTCGACCCCTCATCACTATTTTTTCGAGGTTAGACTAGATACTTACTGGATACATGTTATTTATGTACTCACGCTACACTTCTGCACTAATCGTGCTGGATCTGAGTCAGGTGCATATGGCAGTCCTACAGGCGTGTACCCCCATTACCGAGAGGCCTAGTGGTAAGATGCTCCCTATGTCATTTTGCAGTGCCCAAAGTCTCTCCTCATTGTATTTATTTATGTTTCTATCTTATTCGAAACAGTAGTTGTCAAGACCCCAATTCC